>CAHIKZ030005605.1:1080000-1165000 GCA_903632075.3 Acanthosepion pharaonis
GCTTATGTTTTTATGAAGAGGATAGACTAAATTTTTTTTTTTTAATTATTTTTAAAATTTTTTCCATCTTTTTAGAATATTCTAAATTTTGATTTAAAAAACCCTGTTTCTCTTTGTCGCAACAAGGTGTAGTAAATAACATAGATAATTTTTAGCGCGTTTTTTTGTATTTACACACATTAATTTGGAAAATCTTGCAAAAATAAAAATAGTCAGATGTTAATGAAACTTTCAGAAACTATTTACAGATGATTGAAATTATTATAAATATGTTTTTTTTTTTTTTATGGCAGAAATATTTTTTTTATATTTATTAACACCCCCATAACTAATTTTATGAAAAACTCTAGAAATTCGAGACCATCGGTTTTAGTGATTACAATAGTTAAAGGCACAAGGCTTTGAAGAATGCAAATCATGTTTTTTTTTTTGTTTTTTTTTTTGGCCAACGTACCTGAAAATCAGCTGTGAATTGTAACATACAAAACTCAATAAAACAAATATATTATTTAGTTTCAAATGCTTTTATTTGTTTTAATTTGTTTTTATGAATATGGACAATATTTTCTGAAAACAAAAAATTTTTTCAATGAAAATTGAATTTTTAATACAATTATTTCTTATTTCTTTAATTTTAAAAGATTTTTAAAAAATGTTTAAATTGAATTTTAAAAAATATTTTAACATTAGTTAAAAAGCAACATCAACCTTTCAAAATGTCCGTGTGAGATTGTCATTGTCTAGCGCTTTGAAAATTGTATAATTTGGACCAATCAGATTAGCCATGGTAATTAAGAAATGTAATTTTTGTGTTTATAGTCGGACAGTAATTATCAAGTACGGAAGACCAACCAGAATACATTTTAGTTGCATTATTTGAGTTCAGCATTGTTCTCCGCTGTTAAGCCCTTTACTTTTGCGAAACACGTATGGAGAAGTTAATTTGAGTTTTCAATTTCAACTGAGAAGGGTACCTACAAGTAACAGTATCATCTTATGAAATTTAACTACTGCTAAACTTTAATTTATATGATCTTATTTTTATATTAATCTCAGTTATGACATTTTTCCATAAATAAAATATCAAAATTAATAATAAAATGAATGTAAATACAAATAACGCAGTAAAATGTAATAAATATACATAAAATTATAGTATTTTATGTACACTTCTGATAAAATTTCATAAGAAAAGTACCTAAATTAATTAGATACCTTTTTCTTATGAAATCTAATCTCACTATTAACAGACTTATTTTTTAATTTCTTTATATTTTCCATAGAGCATCGTAAACGTAAAAATGAAAGCTAAGTACAAAAAAATAAAAAATAAAAAATTAGAGCGCTGAAAGTTTTCCTTAAATGTAACAAGGTAAATAATTTGTTCACTTAAATAATTTCACTTCCTTCCATCCGTAGAAAGAATTATCCTCCCGTGAGTTATCTAAACGTCATGAATGTGCCTTTCGTCAATCGTCAAGCGACGCGAAAGGTTATGATCTGCTTTGTTTTATTTTCAAATTACATTTTTTCGGCGCAGAAGCTAAGTTAAGCTTGGTTCAAAATATTTTAAATAAACAGTATAATTTCTGTTTTTATTAAAATCAGTTTTGAAAAAAATGATAATTGATTTTTAAAAGAATATCAAAGTAAGATTTTAATCTTTTTTTATCAAATCGAAAAAAAATGATTGAAAATGATTGATTATCTGTCCTTTTTTTTGACCAAAAAAAACAATATTTTTAACGAAAATTTCAGATGTGCTAGAAACGATTAAAAAATGTAAAAACAATACCCGCAAAATACTTTGATCTTTCCTCTTTAATAATAATATGAACATTAGACGATAAAATTTTGTTTTCGTCAAGTTCGACGTCTTTTTCATCAGGCTATGCTCTTTTGTTTACATTTTCGTGGGTGAGTTGTCCCCCTTTCATTCTCACGATGTGTCTTAATCGTGTTTTCAAATTGATTTTATTAAAAAAAACAACTGTGTTTTTCCCATTTTCGCCGCCGTTAGAACCACCACAAGGTAATTTTATGTAGTCCTGTGAAGTTTTGTTGAAATCGGCTAAAAAATGTAGGAAATTCGATCCAACATATAAACGTTACAGACACACACACACACACACACACACACACACACACACACACACACACACACTCTGCGTTTTATAATAAGTAAGATAATACAAAATGAGATAGAACATGAGATAACTCTAAGCATATCAAACAACTATACCGTGATCACATGCATCCTAACTCATAAATACCTATATACCCCCCACTGATCCAAGTAAAAAAATACAATTATATACTATACTAAATTTAATACAACCAACCTTGTTGACCAAAACAATTCATCTTCGTCAACTAGCAACTTATAAAAGACCAACATTTATATCAAATTAAATGTCTTTTGGTAGATTGCATGTCTGATAAAAATAATGATACGTATGTTGGTGTTACAACGGCGACGTTGACGAGAAGGCTTACGTTTCCCTTGAATGAGTATAGTTCAATCTCGGAACATTTAAAGGAACACTCATGTCCACATTCACAGTTTAGACATATATTTGTCGAAAATACATAAGTTCTTCATCAAAATAGTAATAAGGAAACTTAAAAATCAGGAATTCCTTTATATGAGAGAATCCTGACCCATATATGTCGGGTATGAGTATAGCAACAAAGTTCTTAAATGTTTGTAGCAGGAAACCTTTATATAAATGCACTTAATTAAAATATTATAATTAAAACCTCTTTTTATTACAAAAGTTATCCCCCTTGAATAATTAAGAGAAAAAATTGAATTTGAAACGCTGTAAACGAACAGTGAAATCTAATTTTGAATGAATATATACTGCCTATATATACATTAGTGTCTCTATTTCTGATATTACCATAAATATAACATACCCTAAAACTATATTTTTATCAAATATATATATATATATATATATATATATATATATATATATATATATATATATATATATATATATGACTGGATCTGCCAATTAGTCGTGTTTATCCACTTTCTAAAATATACCAATTAATATTCAAATTGTGCCGAATTTGTCATTAAGAATATTATTTCCCCATAAATTTCTTTTTTTATTGAAATGATTTACTTGGCATCGGGAAACAATTCAAACTCCCTCTTGATATAATATTAGGCGTCAACTCAATACAGTTGTCAAATTAATTTTAATGTTCTATTTTTGTTAAGCGAATTTAGAACTGAATGATTGACTTTCTACATTATTTACATTATTCGGACTATTGTCCTCATCTTTGTCGCCATATTTATCACAACGTTTCAAGGACACATGGCACAGTGGATAAAGGCGTTGGTTAGATCCAGTGACAGGACCCAAAGAGTGTGAGTTCAATACCCGGTTAAGGCATTGGAGAAATTAGCAGGAGGTGACTGATAACTGACATCCATCAAACATGGCACGTGGAACTAGAACAGTCTACCCCAGTGAGCGAAATAAAGAGTTCAGTTCGAAATTCCAACCACCTGAAGAAGGCCGGAGCGTACAACGGCCGAAACGTTGTGAAAAATATGGCGACAATGATGAGGACAATAGTCCGAATAATGTAAATAATGTACATAATACCTCATCTCAGAAATATAGACAGATTGATTTTCTTTCAAGCTAACAAATGCATTCATCCAAAGTACGAAACACGGTTCATAAAACGTTATTTTTATTTGAACCAAGAGGCAAAGTTTCGTTTTCTTTTGCCAGCAGTCTTTTAATATCCTTTCAATTTGATCTAATGTTTCTCCACAACGGCCCGAACTATTTACTAAAGACAAATTATCAGAAATTAGTAAGGCACAAGGCAAAAACCTAAGACACGTTATGAAGATAGAACTCCCTACAGTAGAAATGCTGCAACATTTCCTTCTTAAACCATTACTTGCTATTGAGTTGTCTTTATTGACATTTACTAGACTTAGCTTTAAATGTAGGGATCGAACTGACTTCAGTAGTAATAAGCTATTGGATTACATTGTCTGATATGACTTCTAAACAAGTTCTTCTTAGTGATAATTACTGAAGAAAAATAATTTAATTTAATTTTTTTTCAATCCATGTTTATTTTGCATCTGTTCTGTTAATTTACCCCAAATAATGTAACGTTACTTATCGCAAATATTAATTTACCCCAAGAAGGTATAAATTTTAAAACAAAATTTTCGTTTTCTTTAATGAAACTTTTAACAGTCTTAAGAATATTTCATGTACTGTATACCAGATATAACAGCCTCTGCATTATTGGACACAATCCGAAGCAGTATTTTACCTGGGACTACGATGATGTATGATTGTTTAAAAGCATATATATATATATATATATATATATATATATCTTTGGAGGTTGGTCCCAATTATATTCATCTGACTGTAAATCACAGTATAAATTTCGTCAACCAATAAACATCAGCTCATACGCAAACAATCCAAAGTACCTGGCGGAACGCTAAACTGAATATGTCCTTGTTCGGGACTCACCTCAGCATTATAGTCTCTTATTTGTGTGTGTTTCTTTGGAGAAATAAGACAGAAAATAAAATTAATACATTTTTTAACAAATTTAGAAGAACATTTCTGAAGATTGGTGTGAGTTTTCGTAAATTTCCTTTTATTTTGGAGTGAATTAATATTTGGCGGGTATTAAGAGAAATGATACTTTATTTCCAATGTCCAGATCAGAAATGAATGAAAAAAAAAAGGAAAAACATTAATATTTACATTTGACTCTTCATTATTTTCACTTGTCTCTTCGTCTGGCTCAAATCCGAGATTTGTTTTTGTGGATTCCGGATTAATTTCTAAAATGAAAATCTTTGGATTAGACAAAATTAAAAAAATTAAAAAAGGGAATTTGTATAATTTCTACGATACATAAGAAATGTTGCCTTTTTTAATTGTCTTCGAAATCAGAGATTACATTTCTTGCCTGTAATAGTTCTATGGAAACAACGTATAATAAAAATATTTAAAAAAAACATCAAAATAATAATAATAACAATAATAATGATGCTCGTTTATTATTTGAACATCTTAAGGTGCATATTCTGAAAACATATCCAGATACTACCGATATTTCGATCATTAAAACGAAGGACATCTACATATGGTAAAATAAAGAACAAAGAGGAAAGTTTTATCCGTCTAACTTTTTTCACTTTTATTAAAAATTCGCAAAAAATAAACAAAAAGACAAAAATTCTGCTATTTTCAATTTTGTGTGGTTTTATTTTCATTGGTCAGTCATGTATCACGTCCATTTTAAACAGAGATAATTCTATATATATGCAAGTTTTTAAAAATGATGATTTTTCTATGCAAAAATCGGATGATAATGTGTTAACTGTGTATATGCGTATCTCTCGTAGAAATTCCGATGTTTTCACTTTTGTAACATATTACAGTCGGTTATATCAAGTCGACAACATGCCTATTGATTTTGCCGTGTGTTGTCATAGGAATGTTTTATGTACATTCTGTCTGTATTAGACATACATTAGATTCTTTAAGAATGGATTCAACAAACATTGACAATGTAATATAATGTCTTATACATGTGTTTATAGTTGGTAATAATATTATTATTAAGCTTTCAAAGCATTTTCTCCTTAAGAATTACGTTCTTTTTTAATTAGGCTGACATCAATAAAATCAAAGTTATAGCAAATGTTGTTCCAATGAAAAGGTGTGAGTTTGAATGATTGTCCAAACGCAAATCTCTTTTGTGTTCGTAGATTCGGGTTTTTACATCACGTGATGTCTCCCTTACATAAACATAGGTACATGTGTAAATTACTAATGTCGCGCCCCGGGGGAAATAACATTATCAACTAATGGGAAATTTCAAGATGAGCACGATGCATACTGTGTTACTTTTGTTTAAGATGCATGCTATACCAATTGGTTGTCTTCCTTTCGGTTTGTCGAGTTGATTATCAGTATAGCAGATTCTATTTTCAAGGCAAACGATGTTTGTAGAAACACTTGTAATTATTTAAAATTTTATACTTGTCTGCAATTTATGAACAAAACTTGAAGAAAAGAGACTTACTGCCGAAATATTGTTAACCGTTGTGTCCTTTCTTTTCTTTTTCTTTTCTTAAATCTCGCTCTTCTCTAACTGTTAATAATAATAATGATAATAATAATAATAATAATGATGATGATGATGAAGTTAAATCCTAATCCGGTGGGGGTGTTAACGGTCAAAAGCCGGGGCCGTAAATGCACAGGTCGCACAACAAATCAATAGGGTTGAACTGTCAAAGCAAAACCTCTACGCATTCTGATCTAAATAAACGCTACGTACTCTACGTGTTCGCTCTGCCACCTAACAGTGCGATACACTGCTTATTTCTGTTTCCAATCTTGCCTTCGCCTAGTGCTTCTTCGCAGTGAGAGAGAAGGCTGTGCTTTTCATTCCTCATGCGTCGGTGGCCACAGAGTCTCCCTCGTTCTCGGTCTCGCCACTATCATCGTCATCATTATCTGACGACACTGTTAAGTTCGTTTCTGGATCTGTAGGCGGATTGCCCGATCCCGTTCTAAGAAACAGTAGAGTCCCAAAGTGTCTTTCAGACGACACTACTCACTTTTTATCTTCCTCCGGTGCGGTCGATCCAGAGAGCGAAAATATATTAGATGGCGTGGTACACAATTAATTAGTACTGTTTGCAGGCTGACTGTCGACTCATCCCTTGCCGAATCTGCTTGTGCAGAGGCTGTTCGGGTTTTTACCCAGATACGGTCTCCCAATTGATACGGAGCATCTACAATTTCAATAGGCGATGGTGTCCTTTTACCTGCTGCTTGTAGATTTAGTCGTCTTATCTGCCAGATTCTGCTCTGATACAATCAGCGTAACGTCAACCCGTAAGCTATATTCATCAACTAGTCGATTTACGATCGCCAATCTCCTCCGCACCAACATCATTGGTTCTGACTCGAGCTTTGTCTGTAAAAGTGTCGGTCAGCCAGTGAGTCCGTGTAGAGATGCACCACCTGGACTTGCCACTGTAGCACAAGATTAAGGGCCTTCAGCATAGCGTCAAGCTCAGCCAAATTAATATGCTGCACATATTTTGTCGGATGAAACCATCAAGCATTCTCTAAAATGGCACCACATCTTTCCAACACCACAACGGTTTCCAAGGTGCTTGCGTCAACTCATGCGTTTAATTCCTGTCCGGCCACATACCTTGACATATTTTGGCCACTACCTCGGCCATCATTTGCTTTAGGAAATTGTTATTCGCTATGTCGTCCCACCCATCGTTACCGCTCTAGCACTTCTGTTTATTACTCCGGTCGCTTTTCGGAGCCACCCACAAACAGGAAAATATCCTACCAGCTTACGGCAAATGGAAAATACGGCGCGTCACATCAGTACACCGGGGAGTTTCGGAACTGTGCCCCCTCGCTTCAAATGTAGAGTTTTGCGCTTCTCCAGGCCTCAAAGCCCCATCCTTCAGGTGCTTGGGATCCTTACTGATAAAACCGAAGACTACTAGCCTTGTCTGGACCTCATCTACAGATATGTCCTCGTTGACATATATATCGTCGACGTAGACTGATGCAGCTTTCATCGTTGACTCGCCTTGCGTCAACAGCGCCTTGACAATAGCTTTTATTATTAGGGGCGCTACATTGAGACTGAACCCCAAGCGTGTCAGACAATATCTCGTTTCTTTATTTAATACTCTCTGAAGTGGTTACAGTGACTCATGAACTCTTATCTGCAAATAGGCCATCTGCAAGTCCAGTTTGGCTGTATGCACGTGTGCGTTCGCGGTGAAGACATCCACACGTTGGTTCTGTTCTCTGTAATCCATTACCGGTCTTTCGTGGGCTGCAAAACGGCCATCAGTGGGATCAGTCCCTTCGTTCCTGGAGATGTTCCGAGCTCGTGCCAACAGCTGGTCAGTCGTTAATTCGTCAATCCTAGACGACGCTCGCAAATTCCTAGTGACATCCACTGGTAATCCTGCTAAAAAAGCGCATCCCGGTATCTGGTCATTCGCATCGCCACACGGCACAGATTTTGCGTAAATCGGCTAGGAAGACGTCGGCCGTTTCCCCGGAGCGAAGTCGCAACCAAACGAACATTTGGCATGCAACTTATACAAGACGCGCTTTATCTCGTCTAATTCTACGTCATCTCCGAGCTGCTGATACACCGCGCATGCTCCTCCATTTAACCTCGAGGGAATAACGGTTGCTGGCTCCTTTATTTTACATAATTTGCAAACGTGCTTATCGCTCTCGAGCGATTAATGTAAATGAGCGAAATAGTTTGAAATTAAATCACAATCATTGTCAACGGTCAAAAGTAGGGGACGTAAATGCAGCAAACCTCTACGCACTCTTATCCAAAGAAATCCTCCTTACTCTACGAGTTCACTCCCCCACCTGACTGTTCGATCCACTATTTATTACTATTTCCAATCACGCATACAAATGACCAATAGTATAAAAAAGAGTATCGTCACGCATGCGTAGTGAAACGATTGCAAATGGCCACATCTCGAGACCACGGGTGACATCGTCGCTCCTTCACGACGTCGACCATGTTGGATTTACACGCCAAGTAGGTACTTGTCCACTTTACCTGGCGAGATAAATGTATTCTCTCGCTACAAATATTAACTAGAAAGACATGTGGAAAGGTCACGTTTTTTTTATTGTGTAATCGTCAGGGTCGATCCTTGGTAATGGCAACAAATTTAATACAGCACCCTCCTCAACCGTCCAAGACATCCAACACCGCGGCTTGTCGCTGAAGTGACAGCTTCAATCCAGAGGTAACCTTATTCGACGTTGTGATTTAAGTTTGATCATAAGGCAGCCAAGATCAAATCGTCGAAGGTATTTTCGTTTTGGGTTGATCCAATTAAGGCAAAACCGTACAGAAAAAAGTAACCCTCGAATAAATTGAACAAAAGTAAATACTATTTTTATATCAGTCCTTCGTACAATAATTCGTTATATCAGAGTTCGCATGCAATTATTTAAAACCCAACTCGCATCTAAATCGGAAGTGATATTATCGTTGTTGACTTGGCAAAGTTTGGTTTGCTGCTTTGGTAAAGTTTGGCACAAGGCTGAAGTCGGAGGCCTTCTCTTCGGCAGGCAATCACGTGGGCATATCTTCTGGCTCTGGTCTCGTCTCCAGCTCCTCTGTCTAATACGCTCTGCGCATTCGGATTTATGGACAATCGCCCAAACTGGCATGCGGGTTATGACGTGGTAGGAGCATTTCGATGAACCCCCTGCGGCTTATGTCATAACTTTGAGAAATTCTCTCTCTCCACCTTCTCATATTATTACCTCTCACTAAATCTCCTCAGTGAGCGTGGGTAGCTTATCCACCCCCTCCTCGTATTTCAACTCAACTTTCGACCAGGAGAATCAACTCCAAATCCATTGTTTTTTTTGTTTTTTTTTTTTGCTTTACAGCCTGCATTTTCAGCTGTGTCTGAATCATCATTGCGCCCTAAGCCTCGGTCACATTTTCACTGACATCAGTCATTTACTAGTAAATGAGAGGAGAGGTATAGGAGGAATGTGATACTATTTGAGAGGTTCATTTTTGAACCGACTGCTCGGTTGAACTCTCTTCCTACGGACGGGAGGAACCCGAACGAGGCTACGCCGAAGGGCGGAGTCTACTTCGGGGAGGTAAACCGGCCCTGAACCCGTTTATATGGGTTGAATGGGCATATTTTTGGCCGAGCCCACGGGCTCGGAATGCCCACGTTAAAAAGGCCTTGTGCCACATGACACCCTCGTGAGTGGGGTGACTCAATATCGTAAATGACATCTCAAACCTAAGTCTACTTGTATACTATTTACCATGCATACTAAGTCGTGCAGTAGTAACAGAAAAAGAATAATTTTCATGCAACGTTTCTACTGATCTCGCTACATGATTTTTCTCTATTTGTCAGGCAATTTTTATCGTATAAAGTTTTTTTGTTTATTTATCATGCAACATTTTTATTTATCATGCAACGTTTTTATTTATCATGCAACGTTTTTATTTATCATTCAAAGTTTATAAAAATGTTTCTTCCGTTTTTTCATGTAAAATCAATAAAAGTTTATCTTCTTCCATTTACTTTTCATGCATAGTTTTCATTCTTCTCTCCACAGCGGTATGCTTTGGTTCTTCTTCAACAGGTATTGGTTCAATTTCTACAGGTCCCGGCTCCATTTCTACTACTGACGAATTCAATTCAGTTTCTTCCTTGTCGGTTTTTGACCTGTTTGGGTAAAGGTCACTGATCAGAATCCCTTTCCTGAGTCGTTGCATACTCACCAAAACAGTAGTAACCGATTTCTTTCTATAATGTCTAAGTTTCCATATTGCTGCTGCTATTGAAGCACTGATTAAGATGGTGCCCATCGCGGTCGACCAATTTACCACTACCTTCTTATTATCCATCCAAAACCATACTTCCTCTTCTCAAATCCCTTAAATGACCCTTTAATCGATTCATATCAAACCTTCTTTTTGGCTTTAATAACTCTGGAATCATTTTATTGTAACTTTAGGGAATTCGCTCATTACCATTATCCTAAATTCTGTGATTTTGTTAACTATGTCTATAATTGGGTCCTTTTCTTCATATTTCTCTTCGGTATGATAATATGAGGTAGGGGGAGGGATATCCCAAATGCTGAACAACCCAGGTGTATTTCTATCAAATACAATGGTGGTTTCTCAGCGTCCTAGTTGGTTCTCTCCCACATACCCTCGACAGATCAATCGGTTTTTGTGTGGCCACTACCCAAACTCCATCAGCTATACTGATAGCATGTGACAACACAACGTTTGTCAGTGTCTTTACTTGGCAATTTTTAAATCCCCTTTTCTATTGTTTTAAACAGCTCAAGTATTCATAGTCTGTGATCACCTGTCAGGTCATAGCGAAGTAAATGCTTCCAAGACATCATCCCTACATATCCTTGCTTCTTCTGTTTTTACCATCATAAATTTTGTCCGAGCTGAATTCAAAGCTACATACTTTGCCTAAATTCGATATCTCGCCACTACCTCTTTCTCATTGGTTTCCCATTTTCAACCTTGCATTCTTGGTATGCGGCACATTCGCCCCAAAGGTCACGTCTCATCAATATCACCGCCGGCCGAACGGCAGCATCAAAAACTAAATTCTTTCGTCCTCAGTGACACGCATATCTTACCTCCATCCTCTCCAACCTAACCTACTGTTCGTTACTGAATAGGGTTTCAAACGAAGCCGGTATCGTTGCGCACCGACACCGAGTCCATCCATCCCTTCGTTCAGCGTCATTTTTCTTATTGCAATTCCGGGTTCCGCGCCCCACTCAATCTCTTCTTAAGGGGTAACTCTGACTCAACCTCTAACCTTTCTTCATCACTTGACCTTTCTCGGAGTTGGGAAAGAGGTATTTCATCTTCTTCCCAGTCACTCAACTCTCTATCCGGGAGGTCTCAGGTCCGAACCCTGGATTTCTTCATTACTCTCTGTAACAACCTCTGGCCTTCCTTCATTCTTAATCTTTCTCGGAGATGGGAAAGAGGTATCTCATTTTTCATCTTCCCATTCACTCAACCATTCATCCTGTTTGGAAGGTTCCAAATCGGAGCCCTGGACTTCATTACTAAGGATCTTTGCTTTTTCTATTGTCCTATGGAGACGTAAGCGTGGGGCAATGACTCTAAGTGACGTTTTTCGCAATGTAACAGACGACGAATAAACGCCGCTGTCCCTTGGCTACGGGGGCCGCTCTGACAATTAGACCATCTTGTCCGGATTGCTAGGAACAACCTCTTCGGGATGCTGATTTTTCCCTCTATCTTCTTCCTCCCCAGAATCTCCGTCTGTCTCCATTTCTTCTGATTCTTTCCTTGTCCTGATCATTTTTGTCTCAGGCTCGCTTACTATTTACCAATCAGCTATTTTGGCCAACATTAGGTCATCGGCATGAGGCCTTTTTGTTCGCCCTGCCATCTGATCCCAAATTATAAACGACACTAGAGCAGTCTGCTGTACTATTCTATAGTACAGCAGACTCTTTCCACCTCTGGTCTAGCTTTCCTTCTCTCAGGTGAATTTTCTAGTACAAAGGATCCACAACCCTCAATTCTACTTCATTCCTTCCTTTATTCACCCTCTCATTTCGCTTATTTTGTGCCCTTTGTATTCTCCTCCTGGCCTGAACGATCAATCTATGTTGCTGTTCTATGATTAGCTGGTGATGGTCCTCCCACATATACTTCCGACGGGGTTTCAGCAAATTATCCACTGGCAGGATCACATCTCTGCCAAACAGCATATATTACGGCGAGAATCTGAAAGTTTCATTAATCTTACAGCCGCTAGAGCCTGTGTCAGAAACAGGTCCCAATTTTCCGTATCATCTCTCGCCAGTTTGGCCAACATTTACCTCAGAATTTTGTGGAAACTCTTCACCTTAGTGTTACCCTGGAGGTGATAGGGAGACGTAGTTATGTGCTTCACATTTAGACTTCTCAGGACCTCTTTCATTATATTATTTACATTTTCCAGTCCGTTGTCTGTATCCAGCTACACAGGGTCACCATATCTAGGGAAGATTTCCCCCATCAATAAATCGGCTACTGTTCTAGCTTTCTTATCCGCTACTGAAAGCGCCTCAGGCCAATTCTTACTATGTAAGTATTACATGTAGGGGTCTCTCCGAACGGTCCGGACAGATCCATGCTTACCTTTTCGAAGTGAAAACTCGGGATATTCACCCCTTCTAATGATGCCATTTCCTGTTTCTTACTCTGCGTCTGGCACACCTCACAACAATAAAAACATAGTCGGTGACCTCATTATACAACCTGGGTCAGTAATAATTTCTTCCTTTTAGATCATAGGTTTTATCAAACCCCATATGCCTCAGTTTCTCCTGACATTGCTCCAATATTTCCAGTCTTAAATACTTGGTGGGGGCGGGACATATAATCTGGGTCTAACCTCCTCATCTTTCCCTGGGATATAATATAACCTCTCTTCATGTATTGCATACTTGAAGGTCTCTCCTGTCTTAACTTTCCCACTAAGTACGGCTATTTCGCTGTCTACCTGTCCCTTCTCAATTTCTTCTGTCCAGTGAGGGTCAGTGACTACCTATGTGTCTTCGTCCGTCTCTAACACAGAGTGGTCATCAACCTATTGGAGTTAATTACTCCTCTTTGGTAAGCTCTATCGCCACACCTGGCTCTAATCTCACAGATTCCTCTTCCAACCGCTTGCGAATTCTGGAGAGTATATCTGCACAGGTAGTGTCCTTTCCAGCCATGTGCTCTACCTTTTAATTGTACCCGTTCATTTTCAACGCCCCCAGTTGGTTCTTCTTCCATAATTACTGGAGAGGCGTACGGTCAGTTTTATGGTAGATGTGGCTCCATTCTAGTAGTAATCTAATTTCTGGAGGGCATACATAATAACGTATGCCCCCCATCTTTCTCTCTATATATCACTGGCTATATCTGCTGTGTATTTGAGAGCGTATGTAACAAGAGTATATTGGTACTTCCTCCAGTATACCGGGAAAGAGCCATCTCCATCAGGGCATGGCTGGGTAAAGACCGCTCCTATACACTCCTATATCACTGACATCTGTATAGAGGACCATTGGCTTGCTAAGATTCGGGCATGTCAGTAAGTGAACAGTGGTCAGCTGGTTCTTCAGGGTGTCAAAAGCCTTCTTGCAGTCCTCGGTCCACATAATTCGGGGGTATTTTTTCGTCAAGGCTATTACATGGGTTGCTATTCTATAAAATGCCGGGATAAAATTTCTGCAATATCCTGTAGCCCCAATAAATTCTCGTACCTGCCTCATTGTCTAAGGATCAGGCATTTCTCTAATTTACAAAGTTTTACTTTGTCTAAGTCGGGATTAATCCCCTTTCTATTTATCACAAAAAACAGGTACTTTATCTCTTCCTTTAGGAATTGGCATTGTGATAGTTTTAATTTTAGCCCATGCTTTCTTTAAGCGTCCCAGTACCTATCTCAAGTGGTTAAAATGTTGTTCTAGTGTCTCTGAGAACACTACAATGTCGTTCTAGAACGTCATAGCGAATCTTTTTCATTCCTTCCAGCACTATTGACATTAACTAATGGAAAATCCCTGGGGATTGGCCAACCCGAATGAAATGACCCTAAATTGGAACAGACACATATGACACGCGAAATCAGCCTATTCTTTATCAGCCTCATCAAGGGCTACCTGCCAGTATCTATATCTCAAATCTATGGTGGAGAAGTATTTAGCCTTGCCCAACAGGGCCAATATATTGTCAATAACTGGCAAGAGCACTGCAAAAATTGTTTGTGGATTAATCCTTGGTCACTCCCACCAAATGTAATCGTGCAATACCCTCCTCAGTCGTTCAAATCTTCCAACACTGCGGCTGGTCCCTGAAATGACCACCTCAACCCGCTTTTCGGTATTTTGGCTAGGGGAGGTCCAAATAATTTTGCCCACAAGACCCAGGGAACTTACTCCCCAAGTAGTACCACTCCTCCGGGAGTGAGCTGGGTTTATTACCCGGAGTTTGATGCGTCCCCCAAAGGAGAAGTGCCGACGAATTTGGGCAACTTTTGAAGTTAAACCCACTTTAAATCGCAACCTTGTGTCACATTCGGTAGCGACTGAAAATAAAACACTTCTGGGCCTTTTGGCTGTGGTCAAAGTGTAGTATCTGTTCTTTTTAGCTTAATCTGATTTTCTCTCTACACTTTCCCCACCCTCTCTTTCTTTCTTTCTTTCTTCCTTCTTTCATTTTCTCACTGAAACTAAATAATGTCTTGCCCTCTTTCCACGCGAACAGAATAGTCCATTATTTATAAGGTATTAACAGGAAGTAACGATCGTGCTAACTAACGAGTGTAGGGATAAACACAATTATCATAAAATTGATGATAATGATGATGATTCGAATTATTGCTGAGAATTGTTAATATTTCCCGTGCATTTGGATTTGCTTCGATGCAGAGATGCTCATGAATTTCACGTTACCCACTGACATGAAGTGGAAACATTATATTTAATCAATTACTGGGTCTTCTGCTACTAGTAAGAAGTTTGGTTCGTCGTGTTAGACAATTTTCCCGCCATACTTTTTACACATTTATAAGTCTACTATGCATTTATGTATTGGACTGCCACATATGATGTTTCTGCTATGGTAATTTTCTAAGTGCAACTGCTATATATTTAGAGATTCTTGATGAAATACAAAAAAGTAGTTTCCCTGTGTTTTTTTCTGTACATAGTAATTTTTCTGATGAGCGGTCATCTTTCGTATGTAGGTTTAGTAAGCGTTGTACTAGATTGGTAGTAATGTTTCGTCAATTTAAATTTACATTTAGTAGATGTAATCGTAATTTTTTTTTTTTTTTTTGCTAACAGTTCCTTCTCACGCACTTCTCGCTTGTGGAACCATCTTCTGGCCTTTTGCTTTTCTGTCAACTTTCATCCTTAAATATTTAAATGTAATGCCAATCGTTATCTTCTATCTTCTTAATTCCTGTTCTTTTATTCTTCTCACTCCTTAACAGTGTTTTTTTTTCTCATATTCTCTCACAATCAGTAACCCTTCTGCGTCTATATACAAATGAATATAGAGAAAAAATTTATATATATAAGCATATGAATATATGTACACGCATATATGCTAGTACCCATATAAAGGAATCAACACTTTAAGTGTATATCTCCCAAAGTTAAAGATTTTAGGAAATTTTAAACTTGTTCTCGGTGGAGAAATGGATAGCGTCTAGGATTGAGGAATCGGAGAGCCGAGTTTGAATTCTAGTCGAATCATTATATTCACTTGAGAAAGGTGTGAATCCTCCTCTTCTTCCACTAGCTATGGTTAAATAGTATATATATATATATATATAACTGTGTACATATATATATATATATATAACTGTGTACATATATATATATATAACTGTGTACATATATATATATGTGTGTGTGTGTGTGTACACAGTTAAAGACGACTGACATGGTACTGCGATTAAGCATTTATTTAATATTTCTGTGTTCTTAGAGTGGTTTCTTAGAGTGATTTCATTTCTGGATACAAAATGTGTAAAAACTGTGGTCGGACAGGTGTATAGAAATATACTACCCCAGTTAACCCGAACAAAGAAAATCAAATTAATTATCTATTACAAAAAATATATATGTTGTGTGTATTCGGCCAACAATTTTTCATTTATACGAGATAGTTTAAAGACTAACGAATAAACTGGTATTCAGGATATTTTATTTAGTTTTCTGTATTTTGGACCATATTTCATTATTTCCGGTATATATTACAATATGTGCTGCCTAATATTTGGATAATTTCATCTTTCATAAGCCATTATCGAGACAACGATATTTTAATATGATGAAAACAGCAGAGAACAGAAAATAAACTCTTTGAAATGGCATGTGAATTCTAGATGTTGTTGCATGACATAACTGTAAAAGTTCTTCCCTTTTTGTCAGTCCCATGTCTCTTTAGAACCAAAAAGAATTTTGATGAAAATATTACCATATCAATTGACGTGGAATCATTTTACACTGGATGTTAAAGAATATGCAAAAAGATATTCAGCGTATAATGTTCTATTGACAACCAATTAAGATCATTGAATATAGTATTCTTCGAAACAATCTTACCTTTTGTCTTCTTATTCTTTGAGTTTGCGATCTTAAGCGGTCGACATAAGGCACCGTAGACAATTATGTTCAAAAGCACTCCACTGATTAATAAAAATGTTCCTCTCATGCCATAAAAGGAAATGCTTCGTTCTATCAAATAATTAAGGACAAATGCACCGACTCCAGTTCCGCTACCAGCAATTCCTACAGCCAGAGCTCGTTTTTTCTGAAAATAAGATCCAACAATGGTTTTGCCGCTAAAACTTGACATTCCAACGAAGCAACCTGAAATAAGGATTGAGAAACCGGATTGGAATAAATAAGTTTAAAATCCAGCTGGTCAATGAATGGGGTTTGTTTTTAGTAAACATCATCATCATAGGAAGATGTTGGAAATCTAACTGTTTATTTAAAAAGTAAATCATGCTAATTTTCTTGTATAAGAGATGGGGGATTATCTTTGAATTACTATACAAAGCAGTTTTGGATATTCAAGTTTTTAGCCCACTCAAATTGCGGGACTTTGAATTTTATGTTCTTGAATCTTCATTATTACATAATTTTCTATAGTGATAAGAAGTTTACAATTTCAAAACAATCAATGTACCTGTGATATCAGCTATAGCAAACTGATCTATCTATCTATCTATCTATCTATCTATCTATCTATCTATCTATCTATCTATCTATCTTCTAGATGTTTCGCCATAAAACCTCAGAAGTAGTCGTTGGGCTGCCGACATGTTGAGCTTTCCACTTTTCTCACCCATCTGTCGCGATTGCATACTAGTTTCTGGGTATCCGCGAATGGTTTCTTAGTGTACTCATTACTTGGGCGTCGTAACTTTTGGAGGCCCATCCCTCTCCAGTGTCCGAACTGGAGAGGGATGCCGATGTATCCAACTAGGTGGCTCGCCTCGGTCGTTCATCTTAGGAAACCTTCGACCCTGGCTGGTGACCGGCATTGAGTAAGTCCTTTGTCCAGTGGATCCGTGTTAACACCACTCGAATTTAGCCCGCCAGCTGAAAGGGTTTACTGAGACAAGCCAAATTGGAGCCATCACATGAGAGATTTAGGAAATGGTTGAGGACTAAAGATGCCCGCAGCACATCAAACCGTCCCTATCCCCATATATATATATATATATATATATATATATATATATTAGTAGTAGTACTATAGTGACTGATAAACATCACCGAAAAATCCACCTAGAACTACATAAAACTGTAAAAAATCGAGGCTACCCCACAACACTAATAAACAAAGGTTTTGAACTCGTCAAAATAATTCCTCTAGACCAACTTAGAAATAACAAGAAACGTAACGCCGAACAAACTTTACCATATGTCTCAACATACAACAAAAACAATCTAGAACTGTTCACAGAAATTACCAAAAATCTAGACCTACTTAGCAAGAATAATAAACTGAAAAATATACTGAAAACAACCAAAATAATTAAAAGCATACGCCAATTTAAAAACCTAAAACACATATTAACCTCATCCAAATTTAACCAACACACAATACAGGGAGTCACAAAATGCAACAAAAAATGATGTGGGGTTTATGACATCATTATAAAAAGAAACTCCTACACTTTTGAAAACCCCAAACGACATTCATAATAAATAAAAACTTAAGCTGCAACTCCAAAAATGTGATTTATGTACTCAAATGCACAAAATGCAAGAAGTCATATATAGGTATCAGTCACTACTGAACAACAGGGTCTCCCTACACAAAAGCAACATAAAATTACCAGACAACAGAAAACTTTTTGTATCACAACACATCTTCAAATGTAACCAAGGAAAATTTAAAATTATGCCTAAAAACTTCATAAACAAATTTAAACCAGAACTAAATAGATCATAACACCACACGCAAAAGCACACTGCATGCACACATAATGGCCAAATACAGTGATCAAACCACTCACATACATGCACACACGCACGCTCAATGCGGGTGTCTGTGGGGCACAAATGTATACATATATATATATATATATATATATATATATATATTGACAACAGCAGGAGAACTAGTCACAGGCACGCACACAAACCCCACACAACTTAGGAAGTATGTGTATGTGTGTACGTATATATGTGTGTATGTATATGTGTGTGAGTATAATGATTCTATCTAACTTGGGAAGTATGTGTATGTACGTATGTGTGTATATGTGTGTGCATGTACTGATTCCTTGTAATGGGACAGTATGTGTGTGTGCATATATGTGTGTGTATATGTTTGTGTGCGTGTACAGATGTGTTCACTGATTCCTCATAGTGAGACAGTCTGTATGTATGGAGAGGGATATACACATATATACACGCATGCTGACAAAAACACACGAAAATAGATCTAAGAACGCACAGTGGTCATTAAAAGATAAGAACGCCGATAACTACTCCATCATTTCTCGGACCAATCTTAATTGTTTTACGCAGAACTTTTCACTGCCACTTCAAGAAAGACATGTGGATCACTAACACAGAAAAAGAGAATGTCTCATATTGAGAATATTTAACATCGAAAAACGTAAAGGAAAAAAAATAATTATTTTTAATAATATGTGGAAATCTCCACCTTTTGCCTGATGACGGTCGCGGGACCAGAAACACGTGTAGCAAAACTATGGAAAATAAAGGATGTAGCAAACTATGGAAAATAAAGCATAATATTTTTTTAAAACTTCACATTACAACCAAAAACGTTTGCTGTTTCCCTCTTCTTTTTAAAATACACTTTTTTCTCGTTGGAACTACTATAACCTTATCCTTCATATATATATATATATATATATATATATATATATATATATATATATATATATATATATATATATATCTGAAACAGTACAGAAACGTATTATGGCATAAAAAGCAAGAAATTTTATATTATAGGCCATGATAGATTTAAAATAAAAACAAAAACACACACCAGTCGACCGGTTTCGTCCCCTCTCATCAGAAATGTTAACGGGGAACACAAATTATGAAGAGAAAAAGAAAGAGAAAGTCTGTCATGGATGACGCGAATGAATGGACAGGGAGAAGAAAAAAATTATTTTAAAAATTATACCAACAAAGATGCCAGAAGCGCAGCACAGCAAGTCCAAGCAAACAATCTCTTTGTTTACAAAGAGCAGGTCGCCTGGCCCTGATGTACAGCGTCTCCAACACCTTAAGATTGAATAATGAGTGCGATCTGGGCAAAACGGAAAACCAGTTCACACTGAAATCCATCGCACAAGTGGGATTCTTTATAAAGTGATCCGCAATCGAAGAACCATACGTGTTACGAATGGTATCGCCCAACGAAAAAATTTTATTCAGTATTATAGCAGGTACGTGTTGTTTAATTTTAACGTCCAACCGCTGTGTCGTTCTACCTATATAGTCGCATCCACAACTACATTTGAAATGGTAAATAATATGGTGGGGGTGGTGTAGAACATCTTTACACATAGATGAAAGTACGGACTTAGTTTGAAAAACAACACGAACGTTCGCTGCAAAATAACACTCACGTGAACTACATGAAATACGCTTGGCGAAGGATTCACTAATCCTACCCAAGCACGGTAAACGAAGATAGACCGGACATTTACCCACTATAGCAGGTTTGATTTTATTGAACCTGAAAGTCTTATCCCGAATAACCGATTGAACAATGTTCAACGGATAACCATTGTTCACAAAGATCTCAGTTAAACAACTGATTTCATGTTTAAAGGTGTTATTTGAACAAATCATTAACGCCCTATGGGTCAAGGTCCTAATCAACGACAAAAGATCACTTTTGTCGTTTGGGACAAAAAGAGTCCCACCGAGTATAAAGACCTGTAAAGGTAAACTTCCTATAAACAGAGGTAATAAACGAGGAAGGTGTTCTTTGAACAAGAACATCTAAGAAGGGCAATGAACCATTGACCTCCTTATCTACTGTAAATTTAAGGGCAGGATGAACACCGTTTAGTAGGGAAAAAAATTGATCCACTTCCGATTCATGGCTGAACACACAAAAAGTGTCATCCACATACCGAATCTCTTCTCATGTCTATGTTCCTCATTTCAGTAATGATAATAGTTTCTTGGTGTAATCATTATGTGGCGTGTCTTGGGCGTTTTAACCTGGCGAAGCCCACGCTATCCAGTTCAGACCACAGCCTTGGTCGTAATTCATCTGCGGAACCCTTTCGCCCCGGCCACTGACCTGCGTCGAGAAGATCCTTTGCCCACTAGTGCCGAACTAACACCACCCGCCTCACGTGATTTTAGCCCACCAGCTGAAACGGTTTAGCGGGGCATGCCAAATTAATTTCATCATATAAGAGATTGTCGAGATGGTTGAGGACTAGTGATGCCTGAAGCTGCATCGTGTGAGACATCAAAGGTACTACCTCTCTCTATTCAGAGACTCCAATGCCCACATATATATTTTTAAACAGGATGTCGTCGTGAACAGTTAGTCATCAAATGTATAACTTTCAGAAATAATGATGAAAATATTCTTTTTATAAAAATAAATATTCTTAGGTTATAATCTCCTTTTTTGTCAGTGTTCCTCAGTCAGTAATGATTGTCGATATTTTTCGGGGGATTATATACTGAGAATTTCAGATTCATTTTCCCGTGAATTTGTATTAAATTTGAAATTTATATTGCATCCCAAATGTTTTTCCTAATTGAAAACAAACTCTTCCTCGATGTTTATCTTACAATGACTTCGACTTTCTTCATCAAATCTAGTACAATTAACTTACCTCAACAGCCAAACATTTATCTACTCTAGTTTTCAGTCAGACATAAGAGGCATGGGACAAAATCAAACTAGCAGTGAAAATAATCGTCATTAAAATTATCCAAAAAGCTATCATAAATTTAATGAAAACTTTTTGACTTTAATTTTGATAAAGTTGTTTCATCACTTTTTTGACTTAATATTTCCGTTCGAAATATCTTCAATTTCCATCAAGCTTTTTCTTAGATTTCATTTGTTGCGTTGGCTATTTGTTTATGATGTTCGATAAATAGATATTTTATTACTTAAGCTGATTCACCCTGGATTTTATTTTTTATTTTTTTAAGCGTTTCACCCCAAGCAAGGCGAGAAGCCACTAGGACGCAAGGGGTTACAGAAAATTTGGAGCAAGATCAGATAGGAGTGATAGAAGAAAGAATGAGGAGAAAGATAGTGGATAGATCAAGGCAACTGGAGATGTCGATTGACATTACATTTGAATAGTTGGAGATTATAGCTCTCAGGGAAACTAGGGAAGGGAGTTTCACAGGCGAGAGGTGCGAGACATGAAGCTATTGGAGTAGAAGAGACGGCTACATTTAGGAGTTTCGACATTGAAAGGGTGAGAGCGGGATGCCAGTCTCGTAGGGCGCTTGAACTCATGAAGTCTGGGAACCAGCGAATGCAGCTCCTCGGAGCAATTGCCATGAAAGTATTTGTGAAACAGACAGAGAGAGGCGACAGCGCGTCTGTGAGCAATGACTGTAGACGAGATGCCAGATCAGGGCCAATTATATTGCATATCCGCCTCTGGAGCCTATCGAGAACCCCGAGTTTAAAAACACCCGAAAATTTAACGTTTTTTTCTATTTTTATTTTCTGAATTTCTGTTGTTAATGATTGAATAAGCTCATGTCGAGTTTTATAACAATGAAATATTCGTAAAAATTCCCCTATCGCATTGCTTGACAACTTTAATAAAATATTGCAATCATAAATATGAATACTGATCGTTCTTTAAAGAAATAAGTGAGTACAAATGAAAATACTTCAAGTTAAACACTTCTGTCTTCCATTTTTACTTCATTTCTTTCCTTCTTCTCTTTTTTCTTTCTTACTTTTTTTCACTGAAATGAAATGAGGTCTCTCATGTGTCTTTTCCTTCATTCCACAACATCAAAACTGACTAGTCCATTATTCATGTGATATTGGCAGGTGACATTAAACACTGTAACTCTCTTTCTTATATTTTCTCACTGAAACCAAGTAGTGTCTCTGATATGTCTTTTCTCTTTCCACGCGATGAAAACGGAATAGTCCATTATTTATGAGGTATTGGCAGATGATATTAAAAACTCTTATCTTTTTTCTGTCATTTTATTTCTGAAACCAAATAGTATCTCTGATATGTCTTTTCTGTTTTTTCACACGATCAAAACGGAATAATCTATCATTGATGAGCTATTGGCAGGTGGTGTTAAAGAAGCCTTTCTTTCATTGAAACCAAGTAGTGTCTCTGTTATGTCTTTTTCATCTTTCCACGGGATCAAAACCTACGTACCAGCAATATATATACTCTATTATTGATGCCACTACCAGCGAAGCCACTCCTACTATTACTACTACTATTAAATCATTTCACCCCAAGCAAGGTAATAAAGCAACCAAGAGGTTACCGAGTGTTAAAGAATATGAGAAACAGAAAAATATTATTAAGGATCTAGAAAAATAAAAGAACAGGAATTAAGAAGGTAGAAAATAACCACTGGCACTGCATTTAATTTTTTTTAAGTTTAATCTTGACGGGCAAGAATGAAGCTGCAAAAATGTCCACAATTGAGAAGTGTGAGCAAAGAAACTAATCTATAATCCTTCACACACACGCACACACACACACACACACACACACACACACACACACACACACACACACATATATATATATATATATATATATATATAAAGAAAGAACAGTAAGATATATAATCCTGTGTTCTTATAGATATTTTTATTTTTACATAGTGCTCCATATAAATTTACAGAGCATTAATATTATAAATTAATTGATTTAAAATATGTTTTTTTTTCGCTACACAGTTCTAACCATGTTTCAAAAATGGAAGCTAAAAGACATTAGTTCCATTTCATCCTCAAGCGAATTTTGGAGTAACTTTTAAAATTACTGGGTTTTCAAGTCACAGCAAAAATCATTATGGCTTTATTTTGATGTATCAGTTATTAGTTACGTTAGTAACTAACTGATACATTAAAATACAGCGATAATGAACACGCAGACACCCCTTGTCTGATTGAAGTGGATTTCTATGTATCCTTGGAAACGTGAATTATGATTTTTGCTGTGTCTTTAAAACCCAGTAATTTTAAAAGTTACTCCAAAATTCGCTTGAGGATGAAATAGAACTAATGTCTTTAATTTAGTTACAAAGTTAAAGACGGAGCATTTAGCTTCCTTATTTGAAACATGGTTAGAACTGTGTAGCGAAAAAAACATTTTAAATCAATTAATTTATAATATATATATATATATATATATATATATATTATGAATAGGTAATATATATATATATATATATATTATGAATAGGTAACTGCCGTTTTATTTTTTATTCTGAAAGATTTTCATCATTTTAACGGATACTCATATTTATTAGAGTAAACGTATATTTATTAATTAGACAGTACATTTATTTATTTTAGTCTGCCGTCCAGAATATTCCAACAATATTATTTAATATTTTCGTTTAATCAGATATATTAGCGGGTACTCTTTCATAAGAGTAGCGTTTAAACCGATATATATATCCGTTTAAACCGAAATATATATATATATATATATATATATATATATATATATATATATATATATATATATATATATATATATAGGGAAACAAGAAATAGCTATCGGGGAAATGGCTTGGAGAACTTATCAGATAGTGAATATCGCTCTTCCAACACAAGCTAGAGTAAAATTGACAGAAAAATAGAAATAATGTTTGAATGTCATGGCCTTGTTAGAAGAGTTAAAATGGTGTAACATTATATTATCCTTTCTTGCGAACATCGAATGTTACAGAAATTTCTTGCAAGGGAAGCCAATTGAAGAACTGCTAATCCAAGGAATAATTGAAACAATCTCATTGACAGCATTATGATAATCAGCTGAGTAGCCATTTTAATGAGACCACCGCTTGGAAAGTTTCCTGAGAGTGTGGCAGAAAAAGCAATCTATTGGAGAACTTTAATCATCGCGGCAAGAAATTACTCAAAATAGAGGAAAGAAAGCAGACTATTCGCTCTTTTTGTGATCGACGCTGATCAGAAAACTGAGTGTGAAAATGCTACAAGTGCAACTTCATAAATGGAGAAGCAGACGCGGATTTAGATAAAAGATTTGTTCGTTCTTACCTGTGAGAATTCCATATGTAATGTAAAGTACTTCAACTTTCTGAGCAAAAAAGCTTGCAAAGGTTGACAGTGCAGAAAAAAACCCTCCACAAATGATAATTTGCCGATGGCTTGCATTAAACATCATTAGAAGCAGCACGATCGGACCTGGTAAATAAAAAAATGAATCAAGTCTAGTACCCTATAAAACTGGTACATTTCTTCATTACAATCTCAGTTTGAAAACTTACCAACACATTGTGCTATTCCCATGAAAAGAGAACCAACCAAGGCTGTTTTTGACATGGTGTCGTCATAAAGATCAATAATTCCAATGAGGAGTATCCCATTCGAGGAAATCAATCCCCAGTACTAAAATTAATCATGAAACCGGCAAAGCAAACAACACAACTCCAAACTCCATTACGAATCTGAAGGACTTTTTCCGCCGTCATGCTGAGTGTTTGGTTTGACATTCTCTGCTGGAACCCCAGGTGTACCTGAAGTTTCTACTTCCATCCTAAAAAAAAAATAATAATATTTTAAATTATATATAAGTGTACATTATGAAGAATATATATATATATATATATATATATATATATATATATATATATATATATATATATATATATATATATATCGTGGGCGGAAAGAAATATTCGTACGCCATGAATTTTTTTATTTAACATACATTTTATGAAATTATTTTATAATCCATACAATATTTGTATACAATGGCATAATACTGCAATATGCAAAAAATCCAGAAAAAATTGTTATATTAATGAAATTAAAAAAAAAATTGAAGGCGAAAAATTATTCGTACAACATTGTAATAACTAGTTAACACTTTTTAGCATCTCCCTTACGGAATTCAACTACAATCAGTCTCTTTCTGTAGCTTTTAATCAATGATTTGCAAGTTTCAGTTGGTATTTTACTCCATTCTTCTTTCACCTTTTCACTGTCGAAACGGTTAAATATAGCCGTCTCTTCTACTCCAATAGCTTCATGTCTCGCACATCCCGCCTGTGGAACTCGCTCCCTCTTACTTGCTTCCCTGATAGCTATAATCTCCAAATATTCAAATGCAATGTCAATCGACATCTCCAGATGCCCTGATCTTTTTCCTGTCCTTCTCGTCATCTTTTCCTCTATAACGTCTCTTTACTCTTGCTTCCACTCTTTGTAACCCGTTGCGTGCTAGTGGCACTCTCGCCTTGCTTGGGGGTGAAATGCTTAAAAAAAAAATCTCCCCTCAGTTCAGTAAGTTATCTTTTTTTTTCTTTTTCTTTACCGTTTCCTCTCCTCTCAAGACTGTTGTGTACTCGATAACATTTCGGATAATACAGACAAAACCATCTCTCTACATCCGTTTGCAAACATATTCGTGTTCAGTGACTTTAACGTCCACCATACAATATGGCTTAAACACTCTGTAACTGACCTCGATTGCATCCAAACTTCTCATTCACTCAACCCCTCACGCAAGTGGTTGACGTTCCTACGCGTTTCCCCAGTAAACCGGACGGTAACGCTTCTCTTCTCGATCTCTGTTTTACCACCATCCCTGATTCTTGGGGTGCTACGTAGCTCTTCTCTCTTGGCAACTTTTATCACGCGGTGGTGTCATTTAACATCTTTCACTCCCCTCCAGCCATGAACCTCCTACTAACAGAATACCTTTCTGTTATCAGAATGTGGATCATTCTGTGACTTCCATTGCGACGTCACTTGGAATGTGGTTTTTAATCAACCCGTACATGTTTTAATCAACCCGTACATGTTTTTAATCAACCCGTGTACATTTGAGGTCACCTCCTGGATAAAAGCCAGCATCGAGGCTTTCATCCCAGCAAGAAAATAATTAAAGTTAAATCACGCTTATCTCCTTGGTTCTCACCAGCTTGTTAACCTGCTATAGCACATAGGAATCTTGTCTTCGGTCTATACCGAAGCGACATGTCTGATTGCAAAAGACGTCTCTTTGTCTCTGCTCAGAATGAGTGCAAGCGTGTCCTCAACAAAGTTAAGTTACTGTTTGCTGATTGAATGAAACAGCGTATTGCATCTCGCAAGTTTGGTTCTAAAGATTATTGGCGGCCCTGCAAGAATGTACTGAGCTACAGTAAATCCTCAATCGCTCCTCTGTTCAATCAATTCGAAGTTCTAGCATCCTCCGCTGATAAGGCTGAATGTTTTGCTCGGAAATTCTCATCAAACTCAACACACAATTCATTCGGGGTACCCACATCTGATTTTCTCCCTAGAAGTGAGGTTATACTAAGTGAGATGTACATAAACTCGTCAATGGTATTAGTCATCATCTCTAAATTAGACTCTCATAAAACAAGTGGTTGTGACGAGATATCAGCCATAGTACTAAAGAAATGTGCTCCTGAGCTGGTCCGTGTTCTCTCCCAACTATAAAACTAATGCCTCGCTGATTCTTGCTTCCTAGCCTATAGTAAATATTCCTCTCTTGTGCCAATCTTTAAATATTGCTATCTTGTGCCAGTCTTTAAGAACTCTGGAGACACTTCTGGTCCATCCAATTATCAATTACCGACATGCTGGCCTTCTACGTAAGCTTCAAGAATACAGTATTACAGAGCGAGTATTTGATTTAATTCCTGTCTAACCGTGAAATGAAGGTTGCCCTGAATGGTTTCTTTTCCAGTTCCTTTCATACGAACGCTGGTGTTCCTCAAGGCTCTATCCTTGGTTCTACACTGTTTCTGATCTTCATCAATGATCTTCCTGATGTAATCAGTTCTCAAGTAGGCATCTACGCTGACGACACTACCATTTACTCCTGCCTGTAAATCCGACATTGCTGACAAAACTAACCTGGCCGTTGATCTCGAAAACGAACTCCAATCTGTGGTTGACTGGGATAGGAAATAGCTTGTGAATTTTAGACTGGTGAAAATACAACTTTAAATTATTAATCACTGATAATTAAAGGGAGACAACTTAATTGAATTTCATATAATTTAATATAAAATGATAAAATTAGTATAGAAAAATATATAAATGCATAAAATATTCATAAAAATATAACCTATAAAAATATAAGTATAAAACTATAAGTTGTCTCTGCAGCATACGGTAACGACTGACCAGAGCCATTCCCCTACTAGTTAGGTGTACCCTGGATGCAAGGGTGGACCTTGTCCAGGTCGATGCGAGTTGAGGGGTGATTGGTTGTGGCCGATGCTGATGTGAACAGTGGTTCGTTTTGGATAGATGTGGTTATAAGCCCAACGGCCGGGCGGAGCTGTCTCTTTCTTTTTTCATCAAATGGGAGCCGTTACAGGTGGATTCGTCATGCTTAGTTTTAATGGCGGACTGGTATGCCATCCTGTACCACTCTATAAATATGGGATTGAGGAGCTCAGCGAGTTTAGTGTTATCGATAGATACACCGTCGATCACCTTGGGTGGAAGATATGACACGGACACTTAGGCAGTCGTCTACCCAGGTATCTAGCTTTCTGGATAGAATGTTAGTAAGAAATGCCGATGTAAATCTTGTATTTTATCCCACGTTTTACTGGATAGGCAATTTAGACCACAGCTTTGTCTGTTCCCGCATGGCGTCATACTTTAGGCCAAGTATGGCTGAATACTAGAAGTTCAATCTGTCTTTATTGGGCAGCCTACAGCTAATTATATTAGTCCATCGGGAACTAGTCGGGTCGGATATTGGTAATAGGTAATGGGAGAGACTTAAGGATAACTTTAGGTCATTTACCACCGAATATAGCCAACGGGTAGCCCTAGATAAGACTAATAACGTGAAAGATCACAAGGATAGACTGCCCCGGCGGTGGCTGGGGGACTCCCTAGAGATCAGTCTTGTTAAGGGGCCCTTTGGTTGAGCTGGCGAATCCGTCAACATTCTCGGAGTGTGGTTCGGACCGGAGTTCCGGCTTGAGAAAAATTAGTCAGAAGTGCAGGTAAAGATCGGAGAGGTATCTGACTTGGCTCCGAAGGCGTTTGTCGTTGAAGTGTAGTGCTGAGGCGTATGCTAATTACATCTTTCCTCTCATCCTTTACCGGTTGTCTGTACTTCCTCTCTGTAAGGAGCATAAAAAGACGATCTATCACTTGCTCTCCTCGCTTTTGTGGCGTAGTGGCAAGTATCATGTCGACAGAAATGTCAGTGCCCAACATCCGTGTCGTGAAAGGGTGGGATGTCACAATTGGTGAGTCAGCGATACGCCACGAGGTTGGCTTCCCTACCCCGCGCGTCGACAGAAGATCTCGGAGCCCTCCTCTGGTTAAGATAGACACTTCTTGTGTAGCTAGTTAATGTGAGTAAGTGTTGTTACGGTCTGTTCCCGGTTTCCTCATTTCTTATGATCCAAGTCGAGATTTCCAACCTCCCCAATTTGTTTTTCGCCTCCTTTTTTTCATTTCGACTGGGTCAATTTTTGATTTTCCCATGCCCGTATTATTTTATCCTTCTCTCCCTCTTGCTTTTGCCTGAAAACAGAATACAACGGTCACTTATTTTCCCCGGGGTGGACGGGTCCTACTAACATCAGTTATTTTTAGGCTGTGTGTTTTGTTTTATTTTAGTTTATTTTGGGCTTCACCTCTTCCCCCATTTCATACCATCGCTATATTTTCATATACAATTTTATACAAAATTTTACATAAAGACTTTTTATGTCATGTGGTGTATTGTAGGTTTTCTATTTGCGAATTATTGCGGTGTATGTAGGAGTGAATGGTGACGGGTAGATTCTTATGGTCAGTGAGTAAACTGTAATGTATGGATGGGTCGTGAATCTGATTAGCTAGTTACTGTGGACCAGCCTCAACCCATTTTTTCCTTTTTGGCCATGTGTCGCAATTACAATGTCGCAATTTATTATTTGTACAGTAATAAATAATAGTACTTATCTTTCCTTGTCGAGTTATATTGAACAGTAAGTTTTTGATTGTGTTTGCCAAGATTTTTGTTTTGAAAATTTTTGGACTGTGAAGAACTTTTTTGATATTTTAAATAAATTTTAATAAATTATTTTTTATTAATTTTGCATTTAATTCACACGAACTTTTGATTTTCTAGTCTTTTATTTCGTTTTTCTTTTCGGCTTAGGTCGAAAAATTCATTTTTGTTGGTATGTACGTCTTAGTAGACAGCTGTTTTTGTTTTACCCCGTTTTTCGTTTGATTAATCTATAATTTATTTTAACTTTATTTATTATTCCTTTTATTTGAAAACTTTTTAAAGAAATTTTCTGAACAAATCGTATATTTGATTTTTTTTTAATTTGACCGACATTTAGCGTTTTTTTTGTATTTCATAAAGTTTGTTTTTATTTTAAACTATTTGATTCTTTTTTCTTCGATTCAGTGAATTTATTTTATTTTATTTTCACCTTTATGCGAACCTTATTTTTCATTCAAGCTTTTTTCCATTTCGGTTTTTGTACTGTTAAAACTCTTAGTCGTTTTATGTCAACTTCGACTGCCAGTTGTAATTTTTTCTGGTCTGACATAAGTCTTACCAAACAACTGTCTTTGTTTAATTTATAGTTCATTTTAATTTTATTTATTATTCCCTTTATTTAAAAGAAATTTTTAAAGAAATCGTATTTTTTTTTACTTTTGAATTTGACCATTATTTAGTGTTATTTTTTTTACTTTTATAGTTCATTTTATTTACTTTTTCATTTTTTACTTTTATAGTTCATTTTAATTTTATTTATTATTCCTTTTATGAACTTTTTTCATTTTTTTTACTTTTATTTTTTTACTTTTTTTAAGCGTTTCACCCCAAGCAAAGCGGGAAGCCATTAGGATGCAAGGGGTTACAGAAGATTTTGAGCAAGATCAGATAGGAGTGATAGAGGAAAGGATGAAGAGGATAGTGAATAGATCAAGACAACTGGAGATGTCGATTGACATTACATTTGAAAAGTCAGAGATTATAGCTCTCAGGGAAAATGGAATAGGGAAGGGAGTTCCACAGGCGAGAAGCTATTGGAGTAGAAGAGACGGCTATATTTAATAGTTTCGACAGTGAAAGGGTGAGAGCGGGATGCCAGCCTCGTAGGGCGCTTGAATTCATGAAGTCTGGGAACCATCGAATGCAGCTCCTCGGAGCAATTACCATGAAAGTATTTGTAAAAAAAGACAGAGAGAGGCGACTGCGCGTCTGTGAGAAAGTGACTGTAGACGAGATGACAGAACAGGGCCAGTTATATTGCATATCTGTCTCTGGGGCTTATCAAGAACCCCGAGGCAAACAGAAGGGGCTCCAGACCATATATGGCAGCAATAATCAATGCAAGGGTGAATTGCTGATTTGTAGATCTCCGGGGAGAAAAATTTCCTGGCGCGGCACAGGGAGCCAAATTTTCCCTACGGTAGACGGAGCAATTGACTCAATGTATTTGTTCCATCTCAGGTCAGCAGTCAACGTGAGACCGAGCAGCCGTCAGACATTCTAATGGAGGGCAGGGAAGGATCTCTGTGGTGATTAATAGAGAGCAGTTTTGTTTTTGAAGCATCAAATTTGACCAGCCAATTCCTGCCCAAGTTCACAACCGATTGGAGGTCCTTTTCGAGACGCACGGCCAGGTTAGTTTTGTCAGCGACACTAGATTTGTTTTTGAGGCAGAAGTAAATTGTGGTGTCATTCGCGTAGATGCCAACTTGGGAATTTATGGCGTCAGGAAGGTCATTTATGTAGATAAGGAACAGAGTGGGTCCCAGGATGGAACCTTAAGGTACACCTGCGTTCGTGGGATAGGAACTGGAGGAGAACCCGTTGAGAACGACCTTCAATTCACGGTTTGATAGGAATGATTGTATTAGGTCAAACAATCGACCTGTAATGCCATAACCCTGGAGCTTGCGAAGAAGACCGGCATGCCAAATCCTATCAAACGCTTTGGAGATGTCTAGGGCCACCGCACGAGCTTCCCCGTTATTTTGAAGAGCTTGGTAGACAGTTTCAGTGATGGTCGTAAGCACATCAGCTGTAGAACGGGCAAAGCGGAAGCCATATTGCTTGTCTGAGAGCAGGTCATGTGAGGTAAGGTGGTTAACCATTTCAGTATTGATTAGGGCTTCGAAGACTTTGCCGAAGAGGGGTAGGAGACTAATAGAACGGTAATTAGAAGAGTCGGAGGGTTCGCCAGAGTTCCTGAAGACAGGAACAATCGAAGAGGACTTCCAGAAGTCTAGAAAACAAGTTTCCTTGAGGCAGTAGTTATATAGTTTAGAGAGGGCAGGAGCCAGTTCAGGCGCGCATTTCTTCAAGACAATGACTGGTATCCTATACCCACCATTAGCTTTGTTGGGGTCAAAATTGGAGATGCCCAATACGAAAGACGGGGTTATGTGTAACCCACTCAATAGGGCCTCACTTCTAAGAGGGAAATCGAGTATGGGTACACCGGAAGAGTTGAGCGTTGAGTTGAATGAAAATTTCCGAGCATAGCATTCAGCCTTGTCGGCAGAGGAGGTCAGGACTTCGAACTGGTTGAACAAAAGAGGTATATAGGGTTTGCTATTGTTCAGTACGCTCTTGCAGAGACGCCAGTAATCTTTGGAGCCAAATTTGCGAGATGCAATACGCTCCTTCATCCGAGCAACAAATAGTGACTTGAGGACACGCTTACACTCGTTACGGGCGGAGGCAAAGAGACGTCTATTGCAGTCGAAATAGGTGAAAGAAGTGGTTCTTATGGGCAATGGCGGCTGAGCAAGCAGCGGAGAACCAAGGGGAGGAGCGCGACTTGAGGGGATGAAAGCGTCGATTCCAGCTTTAACCCAGAATGAGACCTCAGAAGCATATTCTTGCACAGGGAGCGTAAAGACAACATCCCAGGGGACATCGCGGAGGAAATCACGGAACGAGTCCCAACCAGCTCGTTGATAGTCGAACAAAGTTCTAGCGGTAGGAGGTTCTTGAAGGGGGTGAGGTTGAAGAAGATGTTAACAGATACTACAGCATGATCGGAGTTACCAAGAGAGTAGAGTTGCGTGGCGCTACAAGACTCGGAGATGGAGGTAAAACACAGATCGAGAAGAGAGTCCTTACGTTCCCGGTTGAAGGCAAAACGAGTGGCGAAGTTAACTATCTGCGTGAGTGATTGAGAAACTGAAAAGTTAAGTGTTCGAATGCCTGCGTGGTCAGTCGTAGCATTCTTAAGCCACTTGGTATGATGGGCGTTAAAGTCGCCAAACACAAATATGTGAGCAAACGGATGGAGGGAGAGAGCCTTGTCTATGTTGTCAGAAATGCTATCGGGCATCCCACAGTCTTGAGAGGAGGGAGACCGGTAAAGGAAGTAGAGATAGCTTACCGCATTGAGAAGAGATAGTCGGAGACACAACTGGTCTGGCGATTCGAGAGACATCTCTCTGGCCAGAGGGAGATGATCCTTGGCGTAGACACCAAGGCCGTGGATGTGGGTTAGAGAGTCTTTTCTGAGGAGAGGAAAGGAGGGGATAGACGAGACAAGGTTGGTCTCACAGTATATCCGGACAGTTTCCGGTGAGGAAAGATTCCATACTGCAGAAGTTTGTTCTAATGCCACGGATGTTGGAGAACGAATGTTGAGGGCTTTAGGTGATTTTTGAGGGGCTGGTTTAGGATTACTTTTTCGGTCTTTCTAAGTCATCATGTGGAATTATGGTTGGAAGATGAGAAAGCCCGAAGTAAAAGAAGCAGACAGTTATCGACCGTGACGTGGGCAGAGAGGAGTTGCCACAGCCTGCATCATAATGTGGCCTCAGAATTGCCCACCGGACGTGACTGCAGGGACACCTTTCCATGCGCGACATGGCAATACAAACACCCCGGTATTATACAATTGTTTATCAGAGAGGCCGCTCAAGATGCTACGCAAGAGTTAGGGCTCCTAACTACCAGTCGGAAACAGCAACCAGAGAACTATCAACCGTGTACCCTCAGAATGAAAAGGTAATGCCACAGACTGCACACATCACGGGAGAAACAGAGCTGCACTAGTACAGAGGCCAGAGAGAGAGAGAGAGAGAGAGAGAGAATACCGAGAACCCTTTCCTAAACAAGAAACAAGGTGTGAGCCTCTACTCATGTCCAAGAGAAGGGGGAGGAGTGTTGACCGGGCGGTAGGAAAGCCTACCTACTCCTATTACATATAACATACATGAACGACAAAAACAAAGAGAAAGATAAGAGGGCGGGTAGTCGGTAAAGTGTCTAGGCTGCCATTTGAATTTTACTCTTTCACAACACTAAGTTTTAAGTCCCATTGTCATATTCTAAAAAAAGAAATTGAAGAAAATAAGGTTATCCGGCTTTGTTGATATGTCATAAATGCCACATCATACGAGGCAGCGAGTGTTTGTCCGCTTTCATTCTCATGATAACCAGTGAATGTACGGCTTACCTTAAATCTAAGTATAGGGTTTCAACGAAACGCAGAGCTGGGGGGATCAACGGCCAATCCTCCACCCTTACCAACAGTGGGCTTGGGAGACTTGCTTTCAATAGAATTAAGAACAACGAGAGAAAGAAACGGCAAAAACAATTCCATGTTCGGACATTTTATCTAGCAAGAAAATTCGGCCAACTAGATCATGAGAATACTGACAAGACACTTTCGCTTCTAGCCAAAGACATTCAATTTTTTTTTGTAAATTTTTCTTTCAAACAGGGATTTCCAACTAAACCAAAAAGTAGGATTATAAGTTAAGTTAGAATGATTAGGACAAAAATAAATGTGTTACGATAGTCAAACAGACTGACGAGTAGGGGGGATTTATTCATTATTCGCTTTATTTTAGTTTGGATTTTTGTAATGCTCAGTTTTTTTTATCATTTTTTTAATTTTAGTTTTCTTTTCGTCTTCGGTTGTAATTTGCATTGTTTTCCTCTGGAAAACATAATTCGTATTTGTCTGACATTTTGAATTTTTCTTGTCAGTCGTTAAATTTTTATTTTTATTTTTCATCTCGGCTTTCGACCGATATTTTAGTTTAATTTTCTGAAGTTGATTGTCTTTTAGTTTAAAATCATTTAATTCATTTTTCTCGTCGTTTAGGCGAATTTATTTTTACTTATAGGCGAACTTAATTTTTTTCATTCTGTACGTCTATGTTTGTCTAGTGTTTCTTTCTGTTTTGTTTCCACTACTCTCCTTACCTTTCCTTCGCCTGCTTCTATATAATTCATCACAAGAAAAAAATCACTCATCTTGCCTCACCCGTCTTATAAAATCTAGATGGCCGACTCAAGTCAGTCGGTCCAGAAATATTTATTGCTTTTATCCGATAAAACGGGATCAGCCTGATGAAGATGACGTTGAGGGGCGCCCGGTGTTAAAGGGCACTCAAAAATGTAATGATACGGAGACCAATAATGGCCAAGATGTGAACAGTTTCAAATCTATGGCGGCCAATAATGGCCAAGATAGTTTGCAGACCATCAAGAGCCAAGATTCAAAGACTTGTCCATACGGAGGGTGGAGTATATCCCTGTTGTTGGAATTCCCCTAAATGCATTATCAATACAGCGGAAATTTGGATCGAGCCAAGAATTATGCTTACCGTGGTGTAGAAGGTGGACTCTTGAAATATCCCCAAGTATTGAAGATGATTGAAAAAAACATTGTGTCAATCTTCGTGGTGGACAAGCGCACGCAGAAATTTGTCGCTCCATGAAATACACATTGGTGAAATCACTGAAATCCCTGTTGTTAAGCCAAAAAATTAGTTAAAAGTTCAGTGTTTTTCGTGTGTGGAATATTGCTACCTACGCTGGAAGATTGCGTCAGAGCCACTAGTCGAGAATTGATTACAAAAGATCTCATTTTAAGGACAATATGAAAGCGTGTTGGACCAGAGGAGCAACATTCGAGGTCCTCCTTAGATAATTGGTGCTTTCTGCAATAGCCTGGCTATAAAGCCTTCCTCTCCAAACTATCTGGAAGTAAGGGGCCTGAAGTTACCAGTCATAGACCAACTTGCTGGAATTGCGGAGAGGATGATCACCTCTCCTCTTCCTGGCCGTACCTTTAAATTCTGCCTCACTTGTGATAGGTATGCCAACTTCTGGGACCAGTAAGGTTAATCTCCCGGTTCGGTGAAGCCCACAGCCCCCCATTCCTCGAAAAGACTAGTGAAGTTATGGAAAAGAGAGAGTGAGTTGCCCCCCCCCAAGACGAAAGGCATTGACAGACACACTCCCAGTGCTAAGGATGACGCCCCGGCCTCAAAAGCTACTACTTCATCTGTATAACAACAAAAGAAATACGATCCGGGTTTCGAGAAGATGGAATAGATCAAGGTCTTCAAAGACATGCTAGAGGCCGGCGCGAAAATTTCTCTTCCCCGTACGAAACAGTCATGCTCGAAAGAGATCCCAGCTCCTTCCAGAAAAGCATTTCTCACATCCCATTTCCTACTCACAGTCGATCCCCCCAACACCAAAAGAAAAAAAAAAACAAACAAACAAAAAAAACAAAAAAAAAAAACACTAAAATGTCCCCACCTTAAAAACGTCAGAGAAGGCCTTCGGCAAAGGCGAAGGAAACGCAAAAGAAGCCAAACAAACTGCCATACATTCTAGGAGAGTATATATTTCCCAAGCTAAGGCTGAAAGAGACAAAATCTATGGAAATAGGATAAAAGAACTAAGTTGCCTTCTTTCAGTAAATCAGTACGCTTATAAAGATGATATATCACAGAACTTTCCTGAAAACACAGCGTGTACTGACGACTAAGCTAGAGACGCGGCAGACGTGGCGTCTTTGGCCCCGATATATATATATATATATATATATATATAGGGGAAATATTGGGCACTAACAGTGGATCTTAAGTTGTTTCGGTACTTTATCGACAGGTTTGATCTTGTCGATAAGTAACGAAATGAGCACCGCGGGAGGTAGCATTGACATGGACTAATAGGGATAGCTCGGCTTCGGTGGTACGTTCTAGCTACATCGACCGAGTCCTAGTTAAGAGAGTCGATTTAGGGGTTCAAGTTCCCATTACTTGGACCATAGGCTTCTTCGGGTTTGTGTAAATTTAGAGAAGACTGAGTTTAAGATGGTTAGCTACTGGAAATTGAAAGCATCATTATTTATAGTGATCAAGATTTCCGGGACCAGCTACTACTAATATCATAGCGGGAGTTGACTGGGGCTATGTTTGGGAATAAGTGATGAGATAATTTAAAATCTCAATTTAGGGCTTTTGCATCTGATATCTAGCGACGCAAAAGGCATGCGAAGTGAAAGTAGATCGGGCGATCAAATCCCGTAATAGTAGTGACGTAGGATTAGCTAGGACGGAGCTGGCCTCCTTGCTTTTCAAGAAGGCTAGGTTAAAAAGAATGTCTTCCGCAGCAACGAATATGACCGGTGAATTGCGCGCAGAAAAGCTCGAAATGCATCTAGGAGACATATGACGAGCATCATATTGCCGTACAATCCGACTGTGACTACGGACGGGTCATATGTGTGGCTTTGTGAGACTACTTTCAGGCACTGTTTACCAGGAAGTTGCTCGGTTCGATTTGGCCGACTTTCCCCACCTCCAGGCGCCTGAATTGGCTGGGTTCGATGGTTCCATTACAGAGTCTGAGATCTGGGACCCGCCGAATAGGTTGACCTGGACATAACTTCGAGATTAGATGGTCTTCCCTACGAAATGTACTTGAGGCAGTCACCCGTCTTTGTTCCTTACTGGCTGTCCTCCCTAGTCTGACTGGCTCCGAGCAGACGTGCTGTAAAAAGTAGGACTATTCAGGATAACTTTCATATGGTACGCTTGATTATCGAGCAAGTCAATAGTGACACCGCGTTGATCAGTTTAGATCAGTCCAAAGAATTCGTTTAGGTTGACCATTGATCTCTGGAGGTTGTCCTTTCTGCCTGCGGTTTTAGACCGTACTTTCGCACTTGGATTGACTTCTCTACGCATCCCCTGGTGCGCCGGTGGAAGTGAATAGAATAAGATCGAAACTTGTCTTGCTCCATTCATCAAGCTTGTTTTGCCTTTGCTGGACATTTTTTTTATTGGAGCCTTTCCTTCGCAAATTGAAGATGAATCTGGTCCTTCGCGGCATCTTCCTACCTGGTGCTTCTACTTCGGCTAGGTACCCGCCTATGTTGACTATGGTGACGACGTTTCGTCCTTGTGTTGAGCAAAGCCGAAATTGACGAAATCAGCAAAGAAATCAGAGGATATAAGACGGTGATAGGATCCAGTATCAACCGCCATAAGTCTGTTGGCTAGTAGTTCTTTTTCCCTCTGGACTGACGGGCCGGTCAAGATACTTGGCTTGGTCCGATCCCGATCTCTTTTTGGAAATGAATTGGTCGGAGGTGCGGGAGAAGGCTAAAGTCGCAATTTGTCTTCCCTTGAAGGGGTGGGCGGAAGTATTTGCCTCGCACATCTACCCGATTCTCTTTTACCGACTCTCCTTACTTCAACTCCCGTCTACCACTCTATTGTGTTTCGTAAGTCTCATGTTCTCCTTTCAATGTGAGGGGGGGTGCAAGGCCACCCAAGGTATGCTAGGAGATCTGTTAGTTCCAACCTACTGTAGGCGGTCTGATTATGCCTTACGTTGTTGAGAATTTTTGACAATGACGGCATAAAAAAGCTATTTCATTTCTCTGATTCAGTATGTTTTTATTTTTTATAAACTTAGTAATATATAGTTTCTTATGTATGCACAAAGGACATGGATCATTTAATGACCTACATATTCTAGCTTTTCTTATTAACTTCCATTTTACTGTAGGTGTTTTATTAGATTCATTTAGGTGCCAGAAGTACTTCGAGAGAGATGTTTGATTTTTATATTTATTTATCTTAAATGAACTTTGATGTTGGTTGAATCTTTTTTTTGAACTCATGGCTAGAGCAGCCTATATATATTTTTATGTTTTCAGGATTTTCAATCGAAAAGTTATTGCATTGGTATACTAATGATTCTGTGCGACATTTATTTTGTAGAGGGCAATTATGAGGGTTTCTACTGTTTCATAATTTTTGTTTATCTTCATCAGTTTTTATTTTTATTTTTCCATTGTCTGTTTTTGGTTTTGGTATTTATTTAAGTGTTTATTTAATATATTAGCATTATCTTTCTTAATAATTTTTTGTAATTTTTTCCGTACAGCTATAATTCAATTTTAGTGTGTTTTTATTGAAAATAGTACTTAGTTTACGTTCACTAGAAAAATGCTTGACTATTAATGCGAGGAATTTTTGTCCTAATTTGTTCTCTACCATTTGGTTGTATGGGGGCGTATACCAAATTATTTTACTACATCTGTTTTTTCTATGCTTTCCATTTTCATTTTTTATATAAGTTAGTTTTGGGGTTTTGTGGCCACTCTCTTTTAGAGCTTTATTATAGGAATTGATATGCTCATCGAAAATCTTGTCATTTGCTGAATTTGTTTTATTCTTTTACTGATAGATAACGGTATATGTTTAATTATAGATGGGGGTGATTTGATTTAGGGTGTATATATAAAGGATTGGCGTTGGGTTTTTTATAAGGTGTGTATGTATTTTTATTTAAATCTAATGTTATATCAAAGAAGTTCACTTTTTCATTTAGTGCTAACCGTAATTTTTAAGCACATGCTTTTAAATTCTTTATATAATACCTTTCTAATTCTATGTATTTTGAAGTTAGTTGAGTTTCTAATAACCATAAGCCCATCGTCTCTGTACAAACCAATGTCAGTTATATTAATATCACGGTGCGCTGTAAGGTTGTATAATATAAAAAGACCTATGAGATCGGAAGACTTATGAGATCAGAAGACTCAGCTGAGTCTAGTGATCCCATTGTGATGTCAAAGTGGTCATAAGAATTCTTTATCCATTGCTTACCTTTATGTATCAGTACCGATTTTTTCGCATTTACAATAATGCTCTTTTCTTCATCTGTAATATATATATATATATATATATATATATATATATATATATATATATATATATATATATCGGTAGTGGATGCGCACTTCTGATGAGTCCCAAATATAGGACGAAACGGCCGTCCATGCTTTCTGCATTCTGTTGAGGTTTCTTTCAGACTGAATGAATATATATATATATATATATATATATATATATATATATATATATGATAAAATATAGTAATATTTATGGGCTAAAATGCTCAGTATCAGGGGTATAGCATATTTAAATATAAAATTTGACATTGAAGCGACAGCCTGTTTCTTGCTAAACGCAATCATGGCCTGACGATTGATTTTATCATGAGACCGACTGTCACCACTTGGTGTTAACGTTTTAGTTCTCTAATCATTTCCTTGATTTCAAGATGAAATTCTTCCAGGAAGGCGCCGTAGTTTTTTCTACCCAAGTATTTTCGTTCTTCTCCGAGATCATCCTCAGGGCTGAAATCGAAAGACAAACTTATTGTTACTATTATCTTTTTGATGGTGATTTATAAAATTCATTTGTTTCAAAATTTTAAATGTATCCGTTGTAGCTATGGAATTTTTGCAAAACAAGCATCCCAATAGAAGGGAGTTAACTAGAATTTGGTGGAAAATGTTATAAAATGTTAGTTAAGTGCACTTCGTAATAAATTTTGTTCAGTGTTGGTTGGTTGCTTACTTTTGATATAGAGAGCCTAGAGAGTTTGTGTTTATTATTTTCGTGATGTAGTGTATTGGTATTGTTTTGCGAAAATTCCATAGCGACAACGGATTATCAAAAAGCTATCACAGAACGCGTATATGCATGTTTTCTTTCTTAAATCACCATCACAACGGCCACAGTTACAATAAGTTTATCCTTCTAATTCACCCCTCTGGATGATCCCTGAGAAAATCGAGTGTACTTGGGTAGGAAAAAATACGGCGTCTTCCTTGATAAGTTTCATCTTAACATCAAGAAACTGATAAGAGATCTAGAAAGGATTATTATAGAAATAAATATAAATATAAATATTTACCGTATATTTCCGCGTATAATACGACATTTAAATCCCAAAAATCACCCTTAAAACTTGGGCGTCGTCTTATACTTCAATTCTAAAAAGGAACCTTATATGATGTGAGTGATGTTTGTCGGTAGGCTAACCTCAGTCTCGGTGCGATAATCAATAACATACATGAAAAGATACACGTTATCAATAAACTGATAATAAAAATAATAGAACCATTTCTACCTTATATATTATTGGCATAACTTCATAATAATTTGCCTATTCGAAGAATAATTCTATATCAATGAAATCAGCTTGTATCGATACAATCTCATCTGAGAAAATGTGAACATCGAGTTATGATTGGGTTCACAGCAATGGAATGTACTATTATCATTAACATTATTTTACTGTTATTAAGGGTGGCACATTAAGGGAGTAATGGATAGCGGCTGAGATTGAATCCCATTCGAAGAATCCATTACATTCACCTACGTGCTAATACACTTGGGAAAGGTATGAATCCTCTTCTTCTCTCCTCAGCTATGTACAAATAGCAGGAAAGAATGGGTTCTATAGCCTTGGATGGCAACTGGTCTACCTCACAAAGAAATGGAAACCTACTGAGGGAAAAAAAATCTGTTTCATTATTCATACATAGAATGATGGCACATAACTGACTATTAGCGGTATTTTGCGATTGTTGATGAAGTATACAGAAATGGGCACCAGACTGTTTACTGTTGAGATTTAGGAAAAGAAGAGGAAGAAGAAGAATTGGAATTCGCAATAGGGGATGAAACTTAACCAAAACAATGGTTTCCCTTTTAGGGGAAGTGTGTAGGAAAAACATGGTATAGAATAAGTTTTGTCATTTCGTTTATTTTGAATTTTTAAGGCTACAATAACAATATTTCCAATAACATAATCTTAATATAATCGATAATCAGTCGTCTTATACTACGGTATATGATAAAATCTTGAGAGTTTGGTCTACTTTTTCGACCTCGTCTTATGTAAAGGTCGCCTTATACGCGAAAATCATACATACATTGATTTGTTTTTATGATTCATATAATTTTTCATAGTTTTTATTTTATTCCTTGAGTTCTATATTTGTAGTTTTCCCTTCTAGATTCAATTTTTCCTTTTTATATTCTACATCGTTTTAAATTTCAATAAACACATTTACCACATCGGCTTTTCTTCATAGATATAAACTATGATTTCTATCTCTTATATGCTGTTTTTATCATCTTTCCTTCTATTTATAACCAATTCTTTCTTACACTATTTTCATTTCCAACAAATATTTCTTCTACATGACGTCTCCTTCCAGGACGTTGTCGATCATGGCTCTCCACAATTTCCTGATCTTTGTATCTCTTAGTAATTTTTTTATCTCACCTAAACCTTGATCCGCTATCCATTTAGTCAAGCTCGCTAGTTAAGTCATGATTTTTTTCTTGCCTTCAGTCCTGTGAGTGTCAAATTTTCCAAGTCCCCTTCTTTGTTGTGTAGTCTAGAAATTTCAACTGTTTCTTCCTGATATTAAGCATAAATGTTCTTTTTAATTTCATCCTCGATTTTAGGAAGGGGTTGATTTCATTACCGGGTTCCTGGGTGTTACAGAATGCGAAAGCCAGGACCAGAATGGTCAGCGATTGACCGTAGTGGCTCATGGACGGGGAATTCTGACAGTGGTGAATTGCTTTTGTCTCGGTTTTGCATATGTCCAAAAGGGCGCGAATTCAACAGAGGGTCTCAAGAATTCTGAAGCGTCGATATGCCTCCCAGCACTGGTGGGATTCAGCCGGTTCGCATCGGTTCGCACTAACCGGTGATTAAAATTCCGCGAGTTCGGTGAACCAGTTGTTAAAATTACGTAAATTTGTATTTTTAAACACAGCTATATAGCCTAAAATACAACATAGTGCACGCTACGTAATGTGTAAATGAACCACGATCTACCTATATTAACTAAACATGCGTAATTACGTAATATGCTAATATAGCCTAACAATATGTTATACGCGTATATATCTATCATATTCTGCTGAACCACATTACCAGCTGGCGGCTGAACTTTTTAGTAAGCTATGTTTTTTTTTTAGATTTTCTGCAAGCTCTTCTCTATTTTACTCTTAGGTGTAGATGATCTAAAGCTGTTTTAGATATCTATAATGCCTAGAGTTTAGAGCTGTCAAGTGCTGTGTTTGCTGTTTGATTAAATTAGGCCTATGAAATGTAAAAAAAAAAAAAGATTTCCCTAACATAAAAAAGATTTCCCTAACATAAAAAAGATTTCCCTAACATAGTAATCTGGTATTGTTTAAATCATCGTTTGCAACTTGTTTGTACGATTCTGTCAATGAAATAAAATAAGTGAATCATTTTAATATAATAGTCATGAATAAAATCTACACAATATTTCACCAGTCAAGCAAAAATCAAATGGAACTCTACAAAGTATCTGAAGAACTTGGGAAACAAATTTTGAAGAAAGGTAGGGTTTTGAGACCATGGTGGGTTTCTTGCAGTTTAAGATATGTACTTAGTACTTTCTGTTTTGTGATGTGCTTATCCAGCATTATACACATATTTCTTCACTAACACAAAATATTCAGGTTTAACTGTCTTCCTGTGCAACAAAAATTTCTTGAAGGACCTGGTTTTTAATGATTGATATCTTACATGAAATATCATTGCTCAGTAATGACCTCCAAGCAAAAAGCACAACATTGTTTAGAGCAGAAAAGTTAATTAAGACGTCCATTAAGGTATTTGAATTGTCGAAGGACGATATAGGGACATATGAAAAGGAAATTGATAACAGAGTTGCTTCTGATGCCTTCAACGTGATCAAGTTCATAGAAAACCACAGGTTTGTTAGTCTCCCTTGACAAAAACTATTGGATGCAATAATTGAAATTATGAAGAAAAGCTGATCGCTGATGAACAAGTTAAAGCAACAAAAAATGAGCAAGAAAACTTCATTGAGCTGTTTAACTTGCTTGATGAAAAAACTTGAAATGTGAAAGAAATCCTTGTACCATGAGTGGCAGCAGAAAAAAAAAAACTTGATAAACTTAATCAAATATTGAAACATGATGTTCATGTGAATGAATTCATGGATTATGAGAAAAATGTTCTAAGTAATTTTTGTGCCAGTAGTATACAGCACATGTGTACAAAGAGCCAAGAACATTATTACCACCATAGCAATCAACCCTGCTGAAGTTGAGCGAGGATTCTCGCTAATGAACATAATATATACAGACAAGAGATGTAGCCTCATTGTTAAAAATGTATCAGACTTAATGACAATTAATCTAATTGGCCTCCGATTAGATTTATGGGATGCTACACTTTAAGTAAAAAAAATGGTTATGAAAAAACCCATAGTGCTGATGACAGCAGAGTAAACTGAAAACACGCTAAACACTATGATGATAATCAAGTGGCAATATGGAAATATTTGAAGTGAAACTGACAGAATATCTTTAATAAAAAAAATACAAAGGTAAAACATTTTGTTATTGTTGTGGACTCTGGGATGAAATCCGGTACCAATAAATAACAAATGCCAAGAATGAATATAGGAAAAAAATGTATTAACGTAATAATACAAACTGGTAATGCAGGTTAGTAGTTCCAGGAATACGGGTTAGTAGCAAAATATATATACAGTCTTTGGTATTAAAGTATCGCTGTATGACTTCTTACTGAGTCTACGTGCTCGCTCACAGTGACTCTTGCTCGCTACGTTCGTTTTGCCTGTCTGTTAACTTACTCTTCACTCTTCCGGTTACCTACAACCTTTCACTCCTCCTCCTTGTATTGTCTGTCGGGTTTTCACGTAGCAGTAGTATATGTATATACTGGGTGAGTCCATTTGTGTAAAAAGGGGAGGACGCCTCAACAGTTATTATATATCTTTATTTGTCGAAACAACAGCATGCAACGTAAGTACACCATTAAAAATAGTAAATTAGTAAATTATTATATGAAAATATTTCAGAATCTGTTATTTCTTTTTTGTTGACTATAAGGGTTGTCTAAATTAAATTTATTTATTTTTTTGTGTTTTGAGTCACTCCCTGCCAAACTCCCTTATACTTGGCTGGCATTTGACCGTTTGTTTTTTTGTTTTTTTTACTTGGCCTCTAGTTTTTAAAGTTCATTGAACCTGTTATTACAATTTTTTTAATCTATCACTGCCTCCCACACCCAGGCTAGGTACCGGTTAATACCATCTGTGGAAGGACGCTGAGCCACTGTGAGACACGCGTTCTTGTGACGTCATTCCTTCTACAGCCTCTTAGAATCCAAGATGCCACTATAATAAAACGAATGCCAAAAATAAATTACCCTTTTCGTTGATACTGTTTTATTAAGTAGCATAGGGATCTTAGGCGACACAGAACCAAACTGATTATTTATTATGTTATGACCGGCGAATTTTCGCATAAATACGTTTTCAAGAACCTGAAATCATCCCGGCAGACGATTGGTAAGGTAAGTTTCCACTATTTTTTTCTTACTGTGTTCTTTTTGCCAACACGTTTATGGCAAAAGTCGGACGCGGGATAATCAGTTAACGAACTCTAATGAAGGGGAACAGTTAAAATGGGGGTTCGTTAGTAACCTATGCGACATTTTGGTAGTAAGTATAGTAGTAACAGTAGGTGTGACGGACACAATACCGCTACTCATTGTCAATAATACAAACCAGACAGTTACTTTGAGATGAGCGTGCCCGATATCTAGGATTAACCAGGTAGACATTGTAAATATCATTTTCCCCATCAGAAGCAAAACAACATCACGTCGAAAAGGGAGAATTAGGACACACGAATGTGCCGATACATAAGCTGCTAAAGAAAAATAGGCATTTATTTGGTACGAATTTCAGTTTTGGGGTTGATTGTTGTAGTTTATTCTAACTAAAATTTGGGCGGGAACAGTTTTTAATTTTTTGGGATTGACTGAACAAATAGCTTTAAATAAATTCTCAAACCAAAACAAAACTATTAAATAAGTGATATAAAGAAATTCTTACTACGTTAAAAAAAACACCGATTAAAAACAAATAAATAAATATATATATATAAGATAAGAAACAAAAAATAAAAATAAATAAAAACAAGCAAAATAATTAAACCTAAATAAATAAATAAACAAATAAACGACTTCCGGTAAAATAACCACCAAAATAGACTACCCATAATGCACCACTGACCCGTATATATATAAATAGCCGAGAAAAATAACAGCACACATGGCCTGACGATTGAATATAGCATGAAACAGACTGTCGCCTCTAAGTGTTGATTTCTATGTTCACTTTTATATTTATACATGCTCTATCTCTGATATTGAGCATTTTATCCCATAAATATAGCACATCTTAAGACTATATTTCTTGATATATATATATATATATATATATATATATGGACGCGGACACACACACACACAAACACACACACACACACACACACACACACACACACACACACACACACACACACACACATATATATATATATATATATATATATATATATATATATATATATATATATATATATGGGCGCGTGGCAGAGTGATTAGAAGGCTCGGATCTCACTCTGGTTGATTTGTCAGGAAGGAGACTTCATGGTGTGGGGTCGATCCCGGCTTGGAAAATGTCTGAAAACCATACAGAACCAAGGCTAGTGAGTGAAATTGGGCCTTCGATAGCTGTGATATGACAAAGTCACTAGTCATAATGACCGAGAGTTTGAGTGTGCTGGTGTTGTTCAGATTGTAGATCATTCTAGACAACACGCTCTCTCCCAAAAACTGTAACAAAGGTCTGCTCATCATAGTGTAAACCACATATTGGCTTTGTGGGCGTTGAAGAAACACAAATATGCCTGAGCGAGAGTCTGCAATAAGGATTGGCTAGTATCCTCGAATACGTGTGGCCAGCTATTATATATATATATATATATATATATATATATTCACATGAGCCCTGAACTCCCCAGGCTGTAGATCTCCTTCGGAAGTGAGGTGTGTAGTTATTACCGTAGGTTTAACCAAAAAGGGCAGTACCAAGTCGACCTGAGCTATTTTTTTGTACGGGCCACATTATACTCCGAGCTAGTGTCACATTCTGTTGAGACGTAAGAGGGGTATCTTGACAGATATTTAGTCCCAACAGACGTGCAAAGCAAAGAACGAAGTGTGTTCTCCAAGTAGAATAAACGGTCCGTGGGTGGAGAACAGGGAGGAGCCGCATTAGCGAAAGAACAACTGCTATGAATCGCTGAGATCCGACTGCGTGGAAAAGGGTTGGACACGGTTTATTGAGGTCGAGTGTCGTGGATTCTTTGGACAGTCAATCGATTCCATCCTTTTCAAGGTGGGTATCACTTGCATGAACCTGAAGCGTGCTTCACATCGTCTCCAGATTACACCTCAACATGCATCTAGTTGGATTTGGTCAAGATCCAAAATAAACAAAGTTAAATAAAACCTTGCTCGCAACACAATGCTACTTCCGACGTGAAACACGTATGTTTACCTTTCATTTTACGCCATTGATAACGGCCGCTACGGTGGCGTTGTGTATTGGTTAACGATCAAATACAAACGTTTTTAACGCAGCTTCGAAAATCTCAGTTACAGTTCTAAACAGAAATCGTAAGAGACTGACACGTCTACAAAAACAATACCCTGTCCGGTGGCAAAAGCTGGTGGTGGCTCTTGAAGTGGCAGTACTGCCTTAGCCACTTTAAAAATCGTGTTACCTCCCCTGGTTGTCGACTAATGTTAACAGAGTATCGCACGTGCTTTCACACGTTGTATGTAGAAAACATAAAGTGAAATACAGAATATATTTAAATATGTTCACGCATTGTCATTAAAGAGAAGACTTGATATCCCTTTAAAGATAATGCAACGCTGACCAATAACTAATTATAGGTTTGACCAGTAAATGTTGTCATAATGGAAACACGCTATACAGGTTTTTATATATCAAGTACAGTTTTAACAAAAACCTATGACAAAGTGGAAGTTTTTGAGTGGCACGATTCTTCCTTTAGAACTTCATCGAACTAAATTGATGTTTACTTTGATGTAACTAGACATGTACACAAAAAAGAGAACACGCTAAAATTTTAAAATATTTTGTTTTTTAATTGCTATGGTCCAAAAGTCCTTGTACCACGGTGATAGTCCAAGGTAGAACCAATAAAGAAGAACTCGAATACGGATATGGAATAACACAGATATATTACAATCAGGAATATATATAGAGAAGTAGAAAGTGTTAGTACGAACAATCAGGTTTGGTAGTAATTGTCTGAACGCGACTCTGTTTCGGACTGCCTCTGACTCGACTGACTGACTCGCTCGCTCTGACTGACTGACAGACTCCTGACGGATTTCACTCCAGACATCAAACTGAACTCTCTGCTTCCTCTTGAGGTGCAGTATTTATTACGTATGGAATAGTCCATTATGTTATTATGGGTAAGGTCCCATAACATTAATTTAACATTTTGGACTATACAGTGTAGCCAATTTAATTTAGTGTATTTTTCTTTTGTTTTTATCGCACTGGGATAGTAGAAACTCTGCCAAGAATGATCAAATGTGAGAAACTAAGCGTAAATCTATTGTGGATGATCTAATGATTAAAGCACTTTCTATACATTTTCGTATTAGTAAATTGTCTTCTATTTTAATTAAAGTATCCTTTATTTAAATCAAAATTATGACCAAACTTTTTATGTTGTGCGCCTAATGCACTGATTATGCTGTTTTGTAAAAGATCCCAATTGTTTTCATAAAGTATTTTATCTAAATTCCATGAGGTTTCTTCAAGGGATCGAGTTAATTCCTCCTACAAGTATCACGTTTTAATTTTATTTTGTATTAATTACTTTTTAAGTCTTTAAAAGTATATAAAACACGTTTTATGTTAAATTACAATCATCATCAATGGTGATGGCTCTATACATACACTGCATTCTGAAAATGAATCATGCAGTCACTAATAACTGTTTAACCTTTTTGGGAAGGTAAGATATAGTACACTATAAATAAATTGTAAATTAGAAATTTACACACACAGACACACACACACACACATATATATATATATATATATATATATATATATATATATATATATATATATATATATATAAAAAATGAAAATGAGATAATTTTTCTTGCATGTGACGGAAAAATAAACTAATTCTGAAGTGTCAATGTGAAACAATTCCTAATAAGATGAATTTATTTTCCATCTATTTATTGTGAAGATATGTTTTCTTTGGAAAATGGTTGCTGTTATGGGATCCACCCCTTTTTCATACAAGTGGACTTGACCACTGTGTATTTGTACTACTACCGGTGAATACCCGGAGGTCGGAAGTGAGAGTGTGAGGTAACCGCTTTGTAGGAATCACAGTTGCGAGCACATAGACTCAGAAGGAAGTCCTACTTCGATACTGAATTTCCCAGACTGTATATATATTATTATTGCTACTAACCGCATTTCAGGATCTACTAACCGTATTACCAATTGTATTATTACGTCAATACATTTATTTGTTATATTTCACTCCTACGTTTGTCATTCATTTTGAGACCGAATTTCATCTCGGAATCCACAAAAGTTACTTGTTTATTAAATCTATTAACTTATTATATTAATTTATACATTCAAACAGTGGTTTTCATTAAACTAATAATGATTTTAATATAATGTTGAGTTATTATAGTGAATGTGCTACGTATAAAAAAATGGATCATTGATAATACATACACACACACACACACACACACACACACACACACACACACACACATATATATATATATATATATATATATATATATATATATATGTATGTATGTAAACCCATCATTACACTCATGATGCACGAAAAATCGTATTCTTCCATACCTCACTTTACACCTCTAAATGTAACCTTTTCAACCAGAATATCAATTATGGTTTCACTTGAATTAAAAGAAATAAAACCGCTGACGTCAGGTATTCATTTTTCAAATTTTATGTCTCGGGTTTATTTTTTTTATTCATAACTTGGGATCATTTCTTAGTGGAAGGTATTTAGGTCACTTTTAAATTCATGTTTGCAATGGAGTCCACACATGAAAAAAAGGTGTTTTTTTTCCCCATTACATATTTTCCATGATAATACATAACACATTTTTGTGAATAAACGAATCCGCCCTATAAATTCTATATATTTCAAAATCTGAATTGAAGTTTTCTGACCGACATAATCTATTCATTTTGCTTGAATAATAAAAAAAAAAGGTATCAATATAAGATATTCACTAACCACCCAACGCGGCTGGATGCGACACAAGGCCAACGTTTATTGTAGGCTTGGACAAAAATTCCCCGTAGACCCCTTAAAAATGGGGTCGGGTAGCTGTCTACCATCCCAGCTGAGACTCTGCCGTTCGGCATAGCCTCGTCCGGGTTCCTCTCTACCCGGAGGCAGAGAGTTTGAGAAGCAAACTTTCAAATCAATATAAATCATTGTCAATCGTTGTATATTCTTTATTAACTAGAGCTTTAAACATGAATATATAAAGTGAGTTGTTTACTGTTGTAACCTAGAAACTGTTACTGAATGAGGAATAACCAAAACGGAGGATGGAAATGAAATGGTAATCTATATATCAACAAAATACAATACTCGCCAGCGGCGTGAAGTAGGTAAACCACTGCTAGTGGTGGGCTACTTAGATAGCATATTACCCACACTCACAATAGTGCTCAACGTATTTATAAGGATTGGAACATACACATAAGTGTTCACACGTACGTTATATAATATTTACAAAACATTTTAAGAAATTGTGCATTCTTTTTATAAGCAATTTTATTAACAGTGGTCAAAATTGTTGTGAGCGTTGGACTGAACCGCGAACAAGGAGTCTTCCGAATGTCCATCTTCGATACAGTGCTTGTGTTTAGCCAAATTGTTGTTATAATTGTTACTAACCCGATTCACATTCTTACACGTTATCTTGCAATGTCTTCATCACGTGACATGTCGAGCATTTCTGTAAGATTAACCTTCAGCCAATCATCATGTAATAAATAATTATCCCCTCCTTCGGTAAGGTCGTTAGTTTGCTTTCACGACCGTTACGTCCTACCAATGCCTCATAAATTATGGACTATTCCATTTTAATTGCGTGGAAACCTAGGAAAAGATACTACTGGATTTCAGTGAGAAAAAGAAACTATGAAAGAAGGAAAGATAGAAATTTTAACGTGTCTTGTCAATACCTCATAAATAATGAAATATTCGATTTTGATTGTTTGGAGAAGCAAAAAAACACATCAGAGACGCTACTTGGTTTCAGAGAGAAAATGAATAGCACAAATAAGAGAAGAAAGATTATTGTTTCAGTGAAAATAGAAAAAAGTTGTCAATTTCATTTCTTTTAATTTCTGCCCACTTCTTAAAAGAACGACTAGCAATCATATTTATAATTGTTATAGCAATATTTTGTGAAAGATGTTAAGCTCAAATATGTATCGATGTGATAGTGGAATTTCTACGGATATTCTGTTGTTAAAGAACTCGTCACGAGTTTATTCATTCATAAACTTAAGAATTAAGAATAATCAAAAATGAAAATAGGAGAATTGTTAAATTTTCACGGGTGTTTCTAGTTTTATAATTCTGTTTATCGCTTTTTTAGTTAGTTCGTACGACCGTTACGTCGTGCCAATACGTAATACATAATAGACTATTCCGTTTTTATCACGAGAAAGGATGGATAATATATATCACAGACGCTGTTTGATTTCAGTGAAAGCAAGCAAGAAAGAACGAAATTAAGAAAAGGAGGCGATATCGTTCTCGTATATTTAACGCCTGTTTCCCTGAAATAGAAAAAATAAATTGTCACTTTTAAATCTGTTTATTTTTACCCTCTTCTTTAAATAATGACTTGCTCAAATATTTAACGGTGCAGTAAGGGTATATCTATGGGTATTTTATAGCCGTAGGACTAGCAATGACTTTCATTATATGTTATGATGATAGTTTAGATGTGGCACAACGCCGAAAGTATGGAACAGCCAGTGTGGATCGAACTTTCTACTTAGTCTTAATAGTTCTAGCGAGATAAACTTGCTAACAACTACACCACGTGAAAGAGCCCAGTTTCATTAAATATGGTACGTCGGATAATAGGAAAACCATTACATTTTCGCGGTAGACCTTGATCGTTTTATTCTTCCCATATAGGTCCCCGTTCACCATTTACTGAAGTGAGTATTCTGAAAATAAACAGATTATTTTATTTTAGATAAGACCTTCTACTCAGGTTATTGCATTTTTATTTATTGCATTTTGTGGACAGATTTTCTTTTCCTACATTTCATTCTTGCTACAACACTCCGCTTGCTTTAGACTAGATCCGGTATATTGTCCCGTTGGCACATGGATGTTCCCTCCCCCATACATAGCCACAAAAAATACGAGAATTTCTAAATAAACGTATTTTGTTTAATACATTGATTTATTTGAACTCGTGTCCCGATCTTGATTTTCATTGTCAGACATTTTGGCTGTTAATTACCCCGACCTTTCCTGCAGGGTATTTCGTATTTCGGACCAATGTCCTTATACCTTTCACTCGGGTAAAATATTCCAATTCCTCTGTTCCTGAGAGACAATTTCTCATAATATTTCATTATGCATTATGTAGTTTTCCATTTCTTTTCTGACAAATGCGTCTTCCTGACATGCTGATCAGTGGCAAGAAGCAGTGTTGTGAATATAGACGGTTAAAGGAACGAGAACTCATAGCATCAAGTCATGTGATTAGCAAGGGGAGCGCCAATAATATATACAAGTCAATAATGCGAAACGTTAGATTTGAGATGTAAAAACGGCCAGAGATATTTAATGTAAAGTGATTATTTAGGAAGTCGCATGGCCCAGCTGAAAAACGTTTATTTTGTAAAGAATGAAGCAACCATATGATGAAGACCAGCGTATACAGCGACCGAAATGCTTTAACAAGAAAACAACAGAAGACAAAAGAATTCATCAGATAAAAATTATTGAAACAAATTTTCTCATATTCAAGTTGATTTAACAAGAATAATTAAAACGGGAACTAAAACTCTATTTGCATCACTTTATTAAGTACAATTCATAGAGAAATAATGACAATTTAAAGATATCCTACTGCCATCACGGACATCTTACTGGCATCATGCATAGAAAATTGTTCAAAATAAAAATTCAATTTGAAATAATATATCTGATATATTAAATATCAGTCTTTTCGAGTGTATCAAAAATGGTGTTTTTCTTGTTATTTACAAAGTTAAATACTATAATTGTATAATAATTCTTTCAGAATATTTTATACTAACTCCAAGTACCCACTGCTTAGTCAATGAATTTCCCGAAGCAGCGCTTTCTTCCACTAGGCTCTTGATCCGTGGGACAAATTTGGGTGATGAACTTCGAGCATTAAACTTAACCTGACTATTTATACGTGCTGCTGCTGATGCTATTTGTCAGGCTTGACTGAACTCATTGAAATTGAGGTATTGTCCAGTGAAGATTGTCTTGAGACATGCAGATAACTTTTAAGCATTCTCTGTGCGATTTATTACTACTAATCTCTCGCACAGAGAATGACATGCAACCGACTTCCATTAGACATAAACATGTGTCAACGTTATCTACAAGGCATCACAAAGTGCATCATAATTTTTCCATATTAAAGAAAATTATATATCTCAGGCAGCTGATGAGAAGTTGCGTTCATTTAAAATTAAATATATTTGACTTTCGCTATATTAAAAAAAAGAAAGTATATGTAGATGCTGTTGTTAATGAGTGTTTAATAAAAATGAAATATTTTCAATTTTGGCCGTATTAAAGAAATTCATTTTCTATGGTATACAGTAACTTTCTTTAAAAATAAAATATATTTTTTTTACTTTGGCCGTATTTAAGAAAGTAATTAACTCTGTTTATTGACATAGAGTAGCGTTCTGTTAAAATTAAATATTTTTGACTACGGTTGTATTAATTTACAAGTAAAAAATCAGTGGCCAGAGTCTGAGAAGATATGTATTCTTTATTTTGTGCATAATAAGTAAATCACATATCTGCGATCGCTATTGTAGAAGACCTTCCAGTTAGAACAAAAAAAATACATTGTCCATATTAAATAAAGTAAATATGTGACCATTGTTGGAGAGGAGCATTCAGTTAATATGAAATAATTAGTTTTGGCTAAATATTTGTTACCACTGTCACTGTGAGGCTTTCAATAAAATAAAACATTTTGTTCATTGACCATATTTAATATAACAGTAAAATCTGTTCCCTTTGTTTGAAGAAGTGTTTAGAAATTTTTGGCCTAGGACTCTTATCATGGAGAAGCGTAAAATTAAAATAAAATGTTACTGGTTTTGAGCTTTTTGAACAAAGTAAATACAAAGATAGTCGAACACAGGAAGCTTTATTATCAAAATAAATACACAGGACGCTTTATTAAAAATGAAATATTTGTTGCTTTCACATTGTTGAGCAAAATAAATACCTGAATATAAGTAATATATAATTTAATAAAACAAAATCAAATTTTCTCTACAAGAGTAAATCTTGTTTTTGAAGTTGTCGGCAATTATTTAATCAAAACTTTGAAATAAATATGAGTCAACAAATTGCATTTTAAAAGTTATTCATACATTTTACACACATATTCAGACAGACGCATAGACATGAACATATACAAATGGTGCCAAGATCATTTTGTTTAATTTTTGGGTTCATATGTATCCTAAAAATTGAATCTCTCATAGTTCATATTTTGATTATTCACCGTCGAAACAGAGTCTATTTCTGGGCTCGTAATCTGTGGAGTAATTGGTCATGGTTTCATTGATAAAAATGCCCAAAGAATTGACAAAGTTTGCAATGAAGAACAACGAGGGAATGAAAAGAAGAAAAAAAAACAGAACAAAAATAATATTAAGCAACCAAACAATATATGCAAGGTAAAGCAACAGTAAAATGGCACAAAAGTCCACAAACTAATAATGGTGTTAACCCACAATGGATTCACGACAATAAAGAACAGGACTGACTCGAATGAGACCGAGATGTGGCCTATCTTATTGGCTAGAAAGAAAAAAAGAGAAAATCTGTCCGAAGCAGAGCAGAAAAGATCATGCATCAAGCCAAGACCAAATCTGCCGTTACTTCAGTGACAAGAACTGATCCTGCAGCACCCACAAAATTTTCCCCAACTAGAGCTCCGCCATTTCTCTCATCCAGAGGAGGGGAGTGCTGTTTTACTCCTCCTCTCCTTATAAAGGGCGATAAAACTTACCTTCCCTACAGACGTCAACGGGATTATTAAGGGCGGTTGGGTTATGTCTGACATGGATTCTGGTAGCCTAGGACAATCTCTTGGTGTCTTGTCTCCCGCAGATATTTGCCCAGTCTGTGCATAGGGGCTAGAAAATGGCGATCAAGTTGTCATGTTTGAATGAAAGGGACTTGCGTAAGTCTGCCAGCCAGATTCGTGATATTCTGTCATTAGGTGTGGATCTAGGCAACCCGCTTCGTTTGCGACGTCGATGTTCGTTTGTTGTCTTGCGACTTTGTTGTCTATTCAGTATACAGATGTTGAAGCGTACCATGGATGCGAGGATAGATTTTGTCTATGTCGATGTGAGGGTGCAGTTGGTCGTGGCCGACATTCCATGAAAAGTAGTTCGTTTCGGGTCGTTGCAGTTTATTGCGCCCATTGGCCAAACTCAGTCAGTCGGGGCCGTTCTTCATGAAACCGCTGCGCCTTGTCTAACGGGATACTGAAATGCCATCCTGGATCCTAAACTAGACGGATAACTAGCGGGAGATGGTGTGATCGTAGCTTGGTCGATCTGATATACGAGCTTGGTCTCGTCGATAGATACTGGGCCGATGACCAAACGTTGGACATGTGGACCAAGTTCGACTACCAGTACTTGGCGGCTGTCCTGCTGGCCGCCGGATCCAATAACGACTTCTGCAAGTGTATTTGCCTGCTGCATCGCTCTCCCAGTGCGGTGGTACAGTTAAACAGGAAACGTTCGAGTGCTTTTGTACCATCACAGTCGGTTCTTCAGACTTGTCGACTGTCGCTCCAACTTTATGCTTTGTCATTTATGCTTCTCTTGCGCCACAGGGCGTGCAGGCCGATCCTACACGGAATAGGTCTCGCTGGAAGTGGCTGGAGCCAGGGTTTCCGCTTACGCCGTTGACGTATCCATTTTTCTGTCTTGCCGCAGAAAGCTGAGAAAACTTTTAGAATAGGTTGATATGGTTGATAGCTTAAACATTTCTGAACGAGTAGCGCGCCAGGCATGGCAACCATATAGGAGTCTAAGTGTGACCACGAAATTAAGCAACGTCGTGCCTGGTCAGTACCTAGACGCGTGACCGCTAGAGAATGCACGGTGGTGTAAGCTGGTAGGTGTGGATGGTCTAATGGTTAGCGGCTCGGAATTGTTGATCGGAGAACCGAGTTCTACTTCCCATTGGGTTTGTTATATTCATTTACGCGCATATACCATTGGGAAAGATATTAATCCATCACTTCTCCCCACCCAAATGGGTTAATTATTTAGAATTGTACCACTGAAACATTATGATCTCTAAAAAAATTCTTATAATCTGAAAATATTTTCTGTCTTTAAATAACCTACCCAAAAATTAAAAAAAACAAAAAAAACAAAAAAAAAACGAATTTTCTTGTTTAGGATTGGATTTCCGGTTCCTTGTAAAGACTAATTCGTCTCTGTACTTCTAACGTCTGCTCCTGAACTCTGAAATTTTATTTACTAATTATTTATTTTATTTTATGCTTTTCTTGGCGTAGATAGATTTACATATTGTCCGGTTCTAACTCTTTCCAGGTCTTTCGAACTGTGAGAAGAGATTTATCCCTTGTTTCTTGTTTAGAATTGGGTTTTAGGTTCCTACTAAAGTCTACTTCAACTCTATATTCCTAACGCTTGTCCTTTCCTGTGCTAATACAACTCCTCACCGTAACCCTCTACCTAGAGTGCCTCTAGGACCTTATATTAGCCGATAATTAGTAAAAAAAAAATCAATCAAACATGTTATGGACATTATCTGAAGAATCTATAAATGCCATGAATGATGATGTCCTAAACCTGAAATTATATCTACAAATAAGTACATTTTGTTTGTACATCAGATTCTTACGAAAATTTATATTTTTTTTTAAGCAAATCACTCATATTTTCAGTTTTCATGCAGTTGATAGCTATTCCTTTTTTTCATTTTCCTTAACTACAATGTCTAGAAAGTTCTTTAGTTTTTTTTTTCTGTGTCTGACATTAACACAGATTTATCTTATATTATTAAAATTAAACCCACAAATAATGCATCGTCGATGGGTTTTCAGTTCTCTTAGCGTAGCCTCACTTTAGAGATTGAATAAATCTGGAGGGAAGACATATCGTTGTGTTACGCCCTTTTACGCTTTCTATGAAGCCATTTTACACTATTATCATAAAATATAGTTGTTTACAGTAAACGGTATGTACTTTACACTTTGATTTTCTAACACTTATAGGAATGTTTTGTGGGAGTTTCTCTTTACCCTTAATTTCATGTTTTGCTTCGCTGCCTTTGAGTTAACATGAGAAACGAAATAAATAATGTGAGCATTTCTAAATTTGAATAATAATAGTAATTCCTCTTCTAATATATAAAGGCAGTTTCAGGTTGTCGTACCTATGGTTAAACTGAAAACGAAAAATAACTATCGAAATGCATTTTCTAATAATTACGAACTGAGGAAAAGAGCAACATTTTTACAGACACTTTTAAATCCATCTGTTTTGAAATTGAAATAATTTGTTATATTCATTTTAACAACTTCGATAAGAAGAAAAGAGCGATATTTTTTTACAAAGACATAGATTTATTTGTTTTGAAACTGAAATATTTTCTTCTATGCACCTTTTAACAATTTTGAACAAAGGAATAGAGCGACATTTTTACAATGACTTTTATATTCATCTGTTTCGAAACTGAAATATTTGGTGGTTAAATGTTAATTTTGAGCAGAAAAAGTGTTAAGCCCAAAATGAAATATAAAGTGGAAGATAGTTGGAATGAAAGACATTTTCACTAGTAATGTGGAAGTGAAAATAAAAGGCAATCTGGATTGCCTCACCTCTATGAATGGGAACGATACAGCATGAGTTTACCTTTTTATCTATCGAAGATCTGGCATGCGGGTAAAGCTAATTGGAAAATTAGAAAAACACATGTCCTTGGTGAAAAGAGCGGCAGACGGAAATTATATTTTCCTTGGCGAAGACGAACTAAGAAATGAAACCACGGAATGAACCCGCTACAATGGTTAGGATTATGAAAATCGATCCAATCTTAACAGTTGAGTAGTCTGGTTTATGTTTTCCCTAATATAGCGATCAGCGTCAGGATCGAGAACAGCGTATCTCTTTGTTGAGAATTTAGTTAATAAAATATATTTACGTTAACAAATACAAATTAGGAAATAATTTTATTTATTGCTCGGAAGGGTAAAATGAGTAGCAATGATCTGGTCTGCGTGCTAGCTGCACGGAGGTAATAGTAGTGATGTTTAAGGGGTCAGAGAATTGAAATTAATGAGGAGAATGAACTGCATCCCTTCAGCTCCGCACTTTAGATTTGCCACAAAGATAGTTATGTCAACCCTGATAGGTGGGAAGAGTTAGAATACGGAGGAGGAGGGAGGAAGAGGCAAAAATGTGTGGAGTGGTGCTGCGATATTTGAAGGGAAGCGGGTTGGAGTAATTCTTGTGACTACTTTCAAGAAAAGTAGATAATTCTCCAAATTTGGAAGTTGGATTCAGAAAGCAGAAATAAGGAACAAAGAAAAGGAATTATTTTTTTGTTGTACCAAGAGCTATATAAACCAAGTGAAGATTAACCCCATGAATTTTTCGATTTACTTTTTCGTTGTGAAAATTTTTTTCTTAATATACCACCTGCCACGGCTTGAACCAGCGCTGCTATTACGACGACATTCGATCTTCCACTGTTCTGAGATCAAGAAAACAACGTGGGCAGAGTTGGTGTGTATCGAAGCGACCCGCAACCAACAACCAGCTTGGACCAGCGGCAGCATTGACTTAGTGGTTAAAACGTCATCCTAAGTCCCTGATGACCGGATCAGTAAATGTTACACCACCTGAAGTAGGCGGTAGGCAAAAGCTTTATATCAATTGGTGACTAAGGATAGGACCCTGTTCGCCATAGGTTCGTCAATTTTTAACCGAAGAGCGAAATTTTTATAAAGACTTTCAGATTCATTTGTTTTGAAATTGAAATATTTTTTATATGCATTTTAATAACTTCGAACAGTGATAAAAAGCGACATTTTACAAAGACTTTTAGACTCACCTTGTGACTTCCTTCTAGCCCAAACCTTCGAAGGCTTCCGAATTGTTTTCTTTTTTTCCTTTTCTACATTTTCTATGTCTGGCATTTTAACCAAGATTTTCTGAAGCTGTATGGATTTCAACGTTCCCTTAGATATTTTTAAAATTTTCTCTGGCGTATTTTGGCTCATGCATAGAACTAACTTTGAACTGAGTCTCCGTCCTATGCCCTGTTCCCATTGGATCTTCCTGTCATTTACATCTGTTTTTTCCATTGTCTGGCTACATGTTTTGGAACTTTCTCCACCTCTTGTACAATATATAATTGAATGTTTTGGCATATTTTTGCTTTTCTTTCGCTATTATATCTCTTGATAGAAACATCGACGCAATCGTCTTTTCTGTTGATTTAATCGATTTCATACAACTTTTATATCATGCATTTTTTATGCATCGTCAACAAATTCATGTTCTTAGATCAAAATTTCTCAATCCTTGTCCAGTCAAGATTAAGAATAATCCCTAACTTCTCACAATGGGTATGGATTTGAAATTTATTAGTTCTGTCAGGTTTATGCTTTGACTTATCAGTATTAGCGCTTGCGGTCACATCAAGTTAAAACACCGTTTCCCATACGATCAACGAAGTTAAGCAACGTTGAGTTTGGTCTGTACCTAGATGGGTAACCAGTTCGTAATACCAAGTGCCATAAGCTTGTATGTGTGGGTGGTGTAATGTATAATGGTTCGGAATTGTTAATCGGAGAGCCAAGTTCCAAATCTAGTTGGATTGGTTATATTGACTTACTTGCAAATACACTTGAGAAAGAAATGAATCCACCGCCTCTGTCCCCATCTATAAATTAATTAGTAATACTTTTATCCATAAAACCATTATTATCTCCAAAAAATAAAATTTCGTAAAAATATTTAGATTTCGGGATTAAATAATCCATACAGGTTGATATATCGCTAAACAAAAAACAAAACAACAACAACAAAAAAAAAACAACTAATATTATCTTTGTTCTTTATTGATAATGGGATTCTTTTTTGACGTTTTCTTAAATCCATTTTGTTTAATTAACTCTGATTTAAATATTCCATCTGTTGTAGTTATCGCTTTCCATTAAGCGCCTTGACAATTTTCTCTTTGTTGCTTCCCGCTTTGTTTTTGTTTATCACCGGCATTAAACAATTTTCGATATCAAGCGGCATTTCCTGGTACGATAATTCAATTTCTTCTGTTGCTTCGATTTTTTTCCTTTTTTTCTTCTGTCAACCATCTGCCCTGAACATGCTTTGATTCGGCTTTTTTAAAACACGACCTCAAGACTTCCCGACTTCATTTATATCTTTCCTAATGTAATACATAGTTCATGCCAGATATTTTAACATTTGCAGCGAAACATTATATTTATATTCAGGGAAATAAACTGCTTTTATTGATGGGTTTCCATCTCCATACAAAATTAGATTAGAATATGAAAAGTCCTTGGGAACGTTAATATCAGTTTTGTTGGAAGACGTTTGGTTTCCTATACTGTTTGTATTAAAAACTATAGGTTTTCTCTTATTTCTTAATCTAAATCTATAAAAATATTTTCCTAGCCTAATGATGTCGAAAATTAATTTTACTATTCGATCATTGTGCGTACATTCCAATATGAAAGTCGACGCTGACTTGTAATTTCCTTTCTCTGTTTGTTTACATTTAAGATCACTACGGGCACATACATTTGTTTCACTCTCTCAGCGATCCGAGACGGCCAAGTTGAAGCCCAACCTGTACGCATTTTGACATAAGTCGTACGCATCATGCTGGAGTCGTATTTTTATTATGCAATGTCAATCACGCGAGCAGATACGCACCTATACACCCACCCACCCTGAAATATGTACGTATGTAGATCAATTACATTTAACCATAACTGATATTGTTGCTGATATGGATACGCATGAATATAAACATTCCAAAGTCTGACTGGATTGGTAACATATGCACTAGAAAGGAAGTATCTGTGGTCGTTAGGGTTGAGTAAATTTTGGATTATTTTTAGTGACAAAAAATTCAGTCAATGTCATTGAGAAGAATTAAGTAAAAACGTCGTCTGGCATATTTTGGGCGCAAGAATAAAACAAAGCAAAAGGAATGGTCGCCAGCAATTGAATTAAAGTTAGATTCTCATCACTTTAAAAACTAAATCATAACTTTATTCCAGGACAAGAAATACAATTAAGACCAACAATAAATTTTATCAAAATTTGGCTGAATACCAAGCGAAATGGGCAAGAAAATACAAATATCCCTACAATTGAAAGAAAGGTCTACTTCTATAAAGAAATCAGTTTAAAAATTTCACATTACATTAAAAATATAATTTTAAATATGAAACAAAGATTAATAAAAAAAAAATCTATTTTTCTTTTTTTTTTTTTTTAAAAAAACACGTTTTAAATTTCATAATATTTTTAAAATATAGTTCTCCTAAAAAAGAAAAGAAAAATGAGATATTTTTGTATGCCGATGGTCCGTGATGCGCTCAATTCTAATGAAAATTTCCATTTAGGCGTAAATTTATATGCTGAATTCGAAAATTACTGTAAAATTTTGCAGAAATTTACTGTTACAGCTAAATGGAAATTTTCATTAGAATTATTTGCGGGGCTTACACTGCAAATTATCCGAAAAATGTATTTACATTTATGTTGACGTCAATTTTCCTCAGTTTTTAGTCTGAAAGAAGTTGACACTACGACAATGAAAATGTAACTGTTTCAATAATAATCAATTTTCAAGTAGTCTTTGATTTTATGGCATTCTATCGCCGCAGCCAACCTTTTATATCTTTTGAACTTTCTTTTCACTATCAGTTCACAGATATGAAAAATCAAAATGAAAGAACTGACGCCAAAGTCTTGGAATCCTCATGCAGTTGGGAAAAAACTTTGAATTCAAGTAGGTACCAGTAGCCAAATATAGACATTTTAAAACTAAAATTAAAAACTATTTTATTCATTTTTAATATCTAATTTTAAGTTTAATTGATAAATAAAAACAAAAAAGGTGTATTTTCTTTCTTATCGCTGCCTTTGTTGCAGCAAAAATAATATACTCCATCGGATGTGCCGCTTCCCACGGAATATCGCCCAAGGCCGCCGCCCCGTCACCACCCGCCGCCTTTGCACGCCACTGGTTTTTCGGCATGTGTACGTGTTGAGGATTTTAGGTTTACACATGACGAATTATTCTGAAAATATGTATATAAAAAAAAAACTAATTCATATTTAGTTTAATATAAAATAATATTCGCAACTTTAAATAATCATTTTAATATATTTTAGGTCCTTCTATTTTGAGACTTTTTGTAATAAATACGTTTCATACCTGCTTATTTAAATATAAATAAAAATGCTTATAACACACAAACACATACACATATAACACACACACACACACACACACACACACACACATATATATATATATATATATATATATATATATATATATATATATAGTACAGGTAATAGATACAATCTATATAGGTATATAATCCAGGTGGATACTAGTAATATCAAATATTATAACTGATCATCTCTCTCTTCATATAACACCAACTTAAAGTAGATATCAGGATCGATTCTAGCGATCATTCTCCCTTTAGAGAGGTACTTCACGCCCTCACCTTACCAGCAACTCAGGCTCTTTATCTAGATGAGGCGTCATTTTGGGGAGGTTTGTATATTTTCTTGATTGTTATCTAAATTAAATTCCAAATTCCTGATTCCGTGACGAATTCAGTCCAAGGCAGAAGAGGACTTGTGCAATGAGGGGCCGGTTTGAAATAGGCTATGCCCACATGAGAGAATTTTGGATTTTTTTCTCTGATATATATCATACTTATTATAAAACCCAGGTTGTGTGTACGTGTGTCTGTTCGTTTATATATTGGATCGGATTTCCTACACTTTTCAACCGATTTCAACAAAACTTCACAGGACTACGTAAAATTACATTGCGGTGGTTCTGACAGCGCCAAAATTTGGAAAAACACAATTGTTTTTGCACGAAATCAATTTGAAACACGATTAAGAGGCATTGGTGTCGCGAGAATGAAAGGGGGACAATTCATATCGAGTTATACTTATTATAAAACCCAAGTTGTTTGTGTGCGTGTGTGTGTGTGTTCGTTTATATATGGGATCGGATTTCCTACATTTTTCAACCGATTTCAACAAAACTTCACTTTTATTTTGGTAGGTTGTGTTTCTTATTGTCCTGCACACTTTTTTTCTTTATTTTTACATCCAGAATGCTTTAAAAATTTCATTTACAAGACAATTGTTTATAATAAAATTCTTTTCAATCGGTAGACTCATAACGATTGAAAACAATGTTTTTGTTTGAGTTTGGGTTTGACCGATTCGTAAAAAAAACCCCAAAAAACAAAAAACAAAAAAATAAACTAATTAAGACATGCGTGTCCGTCAACCTTAAACAATAATCTTTGTCAATTTTATCTTTCAGTCTTTATGATGGTCGATACTTGATCTATCTCTTACTGTTACATCCTCGGACAACGCCGGGCTCTACTGCTAGTATATATATATATATATATATATATATATATATATATATATATATATATGTGTGTGTGTGTGTGTGTGTGTGTGTGTGTGTGTGTGTGTGTGTGTGTGTGGAGGGTGCGTGTTTGTATGTCTGTATGTCTCTGTGTGTGTGTGTGTGTCTGTACATGTTTGTGATAAAATATAGTTTTAAGGTGTGATATATTTATGAGTTAAAGTTCTCCATAAGAGTGACAGAGCTTATGCAAATATAAAAGTTGACACTGAGGTCAACATCTACTCTGTTTCCTACTTAAACGTATTAGACACATTATTTCCTCACCGTAGCGAGAATGACCACAATTCAGACACAAAAAAAATGTTACTCTAATTAAAAGAGAAAACACTTCGCTAAAACGGAAATATTTAGAGAGTGCTTTAATCGCTAGATCATCCACAGTAAAACATGGATAATTCGAGCTGCAATCCATTGATCTTCACTGTCTACGACTCCTACCGTGCGTTTTCAGAACGACAGCTTCCCATAACAACGAGCATTGTGCGTACATTCCAATATGGAACTCGACGCTGACTTGTATTTTCCCTTCTTTGTTTATTTACATTTTACGCACATAGAAATTTGTTTCACTTGTTGCTCAGCGATCCGAGACGGCCAAGTTGAATGTCAAGCTGTACGTATTATGCTGGTGTCGTATTCTAATTATGTAATGTCAAACACGCGAACAGACACGCTCAGAAACGCACCTACCCACCTACACACGCTTAAATATGTATGTATGTAGATCAATTACATTTAACTGTAGCTAATATTGTTGCTGATACGGATTCTCATGAACATAAACATTTCAAAGTCCAACTGGATTGGTAACATATGCACTAGAAAGGAAGTATCTGTAGTCGTTAGGGTTGAGTAAATTTTGGATTATTTTTAGTGACAAAAAATTCAGTCAATGTCATTGAGAAGAATTAAGTTAAAAGTCGTCTGGTAGCTTTTATCTACGTAAGCTCATAAAAACTGTACATCGGGGGTGTCTGTGTGTGTGTGTGTGTGTAAATCAGTTATGTACCATGTGTGATACACGCCTAGGTGGTCTTGTATCTTTCGATATATTACTGACGAGGCTGATTTTTACCCGCATCAGGTTGCTATGTCTTTCTGCGGTTGACCAGTTGACATCAAAGTCTATAGAACCCGATCTGTCCTGCTATTTACCTATAGCTGGAAGAAGAGGATTTATACCTTTATCAAGAGTAAGTGTATGCAATGGATTCGACTGGAATTCAAACTCGGCTCTCCGATTCCTCAATCTATCTATCTATCTATCTATCTATCTATCTATCCTCTCTCATTTCGCTCTTTCTCTCTCTCTCTCTCTCTCTCTCTATATATATATATATATATATATATGTATATATATATATACTCACACACACACACACACACACACACACACACACACACACACACACACACACATTTGTTTCACTTGTTGCTCATCGACCTGAGACGGCCAAGCTGTTTACACTTCGCAGGAGTTGTATATTTTATTATTACTGTAATTGATATTGTTACTGATAAGGATACTATTGTTAAACCGTCATGGACATAAACTTTCCAAATACCAACATGAATAGGACTATATACACTAGAAAGAATGAATTTCTGTCGTCGCTAAGGTTGGGTAAATTTGGATTATTTTTAGTGACATGAATGTCAGTCAATGTCACTGACATGAATTAAGTTAAAAGTCTTCTGGTAACTTTTTTTAGGTTGCCTCATAAAGAAATACCCGTGCGTGTGTATACAGACTGTATGAAATATTAGATTTTCCCAGAAAAATTATAAATAAAAACTAAATTATAAAAATAGGTATAATCTGTACATATACTATTTATATTATTCGGACTATTTTCCTCATCTTTGTTGCCATATTTATCACAACATTTCGGCCGTTGTATTCGCCGGTTTTCTTCAAGTGGTTGGAATGTCGAATTGAACCTCTTATTTGGAGAGGGGAATTAACGGGAGATAACTGATAACTGACATCCATTAAACATGGCACGTGAAACTAGAACAGTCTACCCCAGCCAGCGAAATAAAGGGTTCAGCTAGACATTCCAACCTCCTGAAGAAAGCCGGAGGGTACATCAGCCGAAACGTTGTAGTAAATATGGTAATAAAAGATGAAGACAATAGTCCGAATAATGTAAATAGTGTACATAATACCTCATCTCAAAGACATACAGACAGAACATATATATATATATATATATATATATATATATATATATATATATAACCCTCCAATATATATATATATATATATATATATATATATATATATATATATATATATATGAGTAGTAGTAGTAATCTTATAAGTATAAGAAACTATACTGTTCAGAAAACCTTGGTGTCTTGATTTGCAAATAATCAAACCAATACAAAAGGGAAAAAAAGTATAAAAAAGAAAGAAACAAGAAGATGTACGTTAGCCGAAAGTAATCGTCCAGCATGCAAGTACAAATCCCCCCCCAAAAAAAACCCGATATGAGTAAGCAAAATAACTAAATAAAGTGCTCAATACAAATAAGTAGAGCAGACCTAGTTAAACCTCGAGAAACAGACAACCTAGCACGGTTTCACCTTAGCGGATCGTTAGGGAAGCCAGCCTTCCCTGACTATCCGTTAAGATGAAACGTGCTAGGGTTGTTGTTTTTTTTAGGTTTAACTATATATATATATATATATATATATATATATATATATATATATATATAATTATATATATAACTATATATATATATATATATATATATATATATATAACTATATATATATATATATATATATATATATATATATATATATATATATATATATATATATATAAATAAACTGCGAAATTAGCATTTAAATATAATATTGCTGATAGAATGGGTACAACCTCTAAAAAGACGCCTACCTACTTTTTTAAAGACCATAAACCTAACTTTCAGAATAATCTACAGTCCAGACTAATAAATCCCTCCAAATCAGAGTTAGGAATAATTTCTAAAAACATCCTAAAAAGAATAAACACATCTATATTAAAAAATACCCGTTAAACCTTTGGAAAGATTCATCGGACACCATTAACTGGTTCCAAAAAATAAAGAATAAAAATAATACTACTTTTATACAACTTGATATCATCGATTTCTACCCCTCAATCTCTAAAGAATTATTAGAAAATAGATTAAGTTTTGCCAAAATCCACACTGACATTACTGACGAAGAAATAAAAATCATAATGTACTCTAGACAGTCCATACTAAAGCTGAACACCACTACTTGGATTAAAAAAAACAGAGACAACTTTGATGTCCCAATGGGATCATTTGATTCAGCTCAAATAGCTGACCTAATAGGTATATACATTTTAGATATCCTAAGCAGATTCCTTGACCCTCAAAATATAGGACTATACAGAGATGACGGGTTAGTTGCTGTACCTAATACTAATGGTCCGTTAACATCCCAACTATAATTAGGGCCTTCAAATTTCTAGGGTTTAGAATCGAGATTTCTTCCAACTTAAAAATAGTAAACTTCCTAGACGTTACATTTTATCTGAACAGTAATACTTATAAACCCTTCCAAAAGGAAAACCAATCACCCATATATATAAATATCCACTCCAATCACCCGAACTCAATAATTAAACAAATCCCAAATACAGTAAATGCTAGAATAAATAAACTTTCCTCCAGTAAAACCATTTTTAACCAGAATAAATCAGAATACAATAAAGCCCCGTTAAAAAGTAATTTTAAACAAAGACTAAATTACAGAGATAAGTCAGTAAATAAAAATCCACTAAACCCAAAAATAGGAAAAGGAAAATTATATGGTTCAACCCACCGTTTTGTAACCTCTCCAATATTAATATAGGTAAATACTTCATAAAACTGATAGAAAAACACTTTAGCAAAAATGCATCTCTGAAAAAAATATTCAACAAGATGAATCTAAAGATTAGCTATTCTTGCATGGATAATATGGAAAGAATTATTAGCTCACACAATAGTAAAATTTTGAGAGACCTTCATGATAATCTAAGACAAAATCAGGATACAACCCGAATGGAAAAATCAACATGCAACTGCAGGACAGGATCAGAGTGCCCAGTTGAAGGAATATGCATGGCAGAGAACACAATATATGAAGCAACAATTTTCCCCAAAGAAAAGGTTGAAGAGAAAAAGATATACATAGGAATATCGGCGGGAAATTGGAAACACCGGTTATACAACCATCGCCAATCCTTCAAAAATAAGTGTAAAAAGAACCAAACGGCACTATCAAATAATTATTGGATTTTGTTGGAGAGTGGCCTAACCCCACAAATAAAGTGGAAAATAATATCAAGAGCCAGAACTCACAAAAACTTCAGAGACAGATGCGACTTATGCTTAAAGGAGAAAATCTTCATAATCAAACATAAAGATCCAGACATACTACTAAATAGACACAATGAACTGGTTTTTAAATGCCGGCACAAAAACAACCTAAACATAAGCAAATACATTGAGAAATAATCATATAGGAAGAGCAATTTTGAATGTTTTGTATTCCCTTTGTTTTTAGAAATATTTCTATGCATGAACGCTAACACATGACTATGTGTTTACAACTATGGTAATGTATTTGAACACTGAGACACTTGTTGATATGTACATGTATATGTTTTTATATGGAAAAAGAAGCATACTAGGTTTTTTTGTGAGCGTGGAGGTGTACAATTAGATAGGTACTTATATGTTTTGCCATAAATATGAAAGAGCGGGTAATATTATATATGTAAAGATATGGATAATGTAATTAAATACTGAGATAGTCTTCGAACGCAGGCATAAGTGTGTGCATGGGTGGACATGAGGATAGGGACATGTACGTGTGTAGATATGTGTAAGTGCAAATTAACGCAGATGTGTGTATGTAGATATGCTGCATATTACGTATGTATATGCATGTATGTGTGTGTATGTATATGTATGTGTGTATGTATATGTATGTGTGTATGTATGTATGCATATATGTGTGTGTGTGTGCATATGTGTATACATATATGTGTGTAAATATATATGTGCGTATGTATATGGATGTATATGGATATACAGGTGTCCTTATGTGTATATGTATATATGTAAGTATAAGTGTATATGAAGATATGTATGGAGATATATGGATATGCGTTTCTCTGCAGGTGTATATGTGTAAATATGGAAATATACATATGGTATTTTCGTGTGAATGTGTGTGCAGGTGTATATTGGAACTCATAGGCATATAAGAAGATATAGGTATGTGGTTACAAATAGGGGTTTAAGACATGTGTAGATAAGAAATTTTAAAAGAAGGGCCTAATTTTCTGCTAGTGACATCTCTTCCAAATTTCTCCTCTAATATTCTCCAAGTGGAAGTGAATTTTAAATAGCACGAAGGGAAAATTTAGATTGGTATTTTAATTGAGATTGAAAGATACTACCCCAGTGTGGAGAATAAAATTATTTAAATGGGAATAACTGTTGATAATTAGGTACATAAAAACAACCACGAGGTTACTTAATGAACAAAAATCAAATATATATATATAAATTGGATTGCTCTTTCAATGTTCTGTCTATGGATTTTCCAATCGACTGTTTCATAGAAAATACCCAAAACTCCACCGAATTTCAAATTAATTCCTTCTTAGATTGTTTTAAAATTTAGATATTTATCAAACCTTAACCTCCCAAATATGCACGTTAAAGTAACGCGAACTGACAGCGTCTAAGAATTTGAATGAAACCTGTCGTGTAATTTATTGGGGTTGTTGTAACGTCTTCCTTTAAGGTAGTTGTTATCGTTCACCCCTGAGCCACCTTTATCTAGAAACGAGACGCGTTAAATTTGACATCTCATCCAAATCTCTCTAATATTCTCCAATTGGAAGTGAGTTTTAAATAGCACGAAGGTAAAATTTAAATTGGTATTTTAATTTAGATTGAAATATGCTACCCCATTATTGATGATTAAATTATTTAAATGGGAATAACCGTTGATAATTGGGTACATAAAAACAATCACGAGTTTACTTAATGAACAAAAATCAAAAACAAACACGAGTTTACTTAATGAACAAAAATCAAGCGAATAGATGTCAACCTAACAGGCAATAAGATAAAAGTTTTAGTAGAATAAAAAAAGATTACTAAATATAAAATGAATTACTCTTTCAATGTACTGTCTATGAATTTTTCCAATCGACTGTTTCATAGAAAATACCCAAAACTCCACCGAATTTCAAATTAATTTCTTCGTAGATTGTTTAGACATTTAGATATTTATCAAAACTTAACCCCACCAAATATGCACGTTAAAGTAACGCGAATTAACAGCGTCTAAGAATTTGAATGAAACCTGTCGTGGAATGTAATTGATTTGGGTTGTAGCTTCTTCCTTTAATGTCGGTTTTCTCCCTCACCCCTTCGCCATCTATATCTAGAGACGAGACGCGTTAAATTTGAGCAACATCTAGCCGACACACTGGGGTTAAAAACAGGAAATTGAAATGATACATATGGCACACTCATATCCTCTCTCCCACCCCACTTCCTCATTTCGTTAATTTTACGTATACTTGATGAGGTCCGTCAAAAACGTGTGAATTTCTTTTCATTTTTCATTTCAGCTTTTGGAAGTAAAGTCTGATGATCCAGAACCCTGTTAAAGGGGTTGTGGTGAAATAGCTTATTACATGGAATCTTAATGTGGTCTATTTTTTATTCAAATATATATATTGGAGGGGTTATATTGGTTCCAACGCGAGAAATGAGGATATTTTTAAAAGAAAAGAGAAGCCACAAATGTTTTGGTTATAATGTGGATTTTTAAAAAAATATATATATTATACTTCATTTTCCATATGTTTTGCTACACGTGTTTCGGGTCTTGTGAACTTCATCAGGCGTAGAATGGTTATTTCCACATATTATTCAAAGAAATTAATTTTTTCCTTATGTTTTCTCATTCTTAGCCATTGTGTGTAGTAATAATCCAAATTCTTCTTGAACTTGTGTAGAAAATATACCTCTTCTTAAGGGATCATAAACCCATCAGGATTGCCCAGAGAAAGTGGGAAGGAAGGAGGTCTTTGTTCTTATTTTTCATGACCTCTGTACCTTTTTAGACCTATCTACATTAAGTTTCATGTCGTCTGGTTGTTTTTATCGACGTAAGCTCATAAAGATATCCTCCGTGCCTGTGTTCGTCTGTGAACAGACTATAAAAACAATACATTTCCCCCGAAAATTAAACTAAATTCTAAAATATATATATATATATATATATATATATATATATATATATATATATATATAAAGTAAATAAAATCATCCTTGATAATAACTAAACAGTTGAAAGCTCTCGGAATTACAGAACATTTAGACTGTTTCAACACACTCTGTGTCCAGAAAAGAAAACACTTGTTCGAACACAAGAAAAATTAAATAAAAAGCATAATCGGAGTACCTTATCAGTCGTCTTTAATGAAACGTGTATAAATGAAGGATTGCTATGTAAACTTGTCGCTTAGATGATTGATGTTATATTCAGCATCTCGAATCTAGAGATTTGCAGACGGACTCTCCAGAAATCGCTACCCTCACTGCTCAGAAGATATCTGCAACTAACTTTTTTCTCGTTAATTTTATATTAAGTTAGAAAATAACATTTACCGGCCTGAATATATGACGTCATTTGTTTACATTTGATACGCCAGAGCAGTTATGAATGTACGAGATTCATGGAAGATTGAAGTTTATAAGCAGTAAATTCGACCTTGTCTACCGAAAAGGTTCTTTGTAGCCCAGAGGTAAGGCACTTCAGCGTAAATGACGGTTCCGTATAGGATGCAGGTTCGAATCCTGTCAAAGAACGAATATTTTCTATGAAAATTTCTCGGACATTCAGGCCGGTAAATGTTATTTAATACTGTTTATCATAAACAGAGCATTTGCTTAAATACTTGTATCTATAAATAACAACGTTAAACATAAAAAATGTCTTTAATAAATAAATTGTCGGACCTTGTCCATTTCTTAATATATATATAATTTAAAAATATATATTCATCGCAACCTAGAAAGTACTATATTTCGGAACCAAAATCTAAACCTTAAATTTAGTTTAAAATTAAATTTTTTGTTCCATTCTGAAGCGATGTTGAATAAATTTCGAAAAATTCATTTCATTTTCTTAAGTTAAATAGTATTATATATTTTAAGTTGGATGGGGAAGGGATTTCAAAATTTTAAAAGTGACAAATCGTGATGCCAATTCATGATCTTACATCACGATTTCGGTCACTTTTCCACCGCTATCATGTGCCTTCCCTCTTTCATTTCTATCAATATTTTTATGGGAGTTGTTCTAATCGTTTCAGAGTTGAAATAGATAAATAATTTCCTAATTTGCATATTAAATAGATCCTTTGTTAACTCTTTTCACCTCTGGAATTCTGTTCCGATTTCTTGATTCCCTTCGATGTAAAAACTTCAAAAAAATTAATTGAAACTACAATCACCACACTCTTGTGTCTTCCTGAATCCTCTTGTTAGATTCTTCTTTCTCACTAAAGTTAGTAGCGAATGATTATATATATATATATATATATATATATATATCAAAGTATATAATTGGTATACACGGAATGAATTCCAATAACCAACAATTACTATTCTTAAAAGAGTGCTCAATACAAAGTAGAGCAGATATAATTATTTTTATAAAAAAATTTATAACATAAGTATGTTATAAAATCACTACAAAAATAGCCATTTTGTTTCAACACACTCTGTGTCTTATCAAGTGATGGTGTTGAAAATAAAATAAATGGTTTTAAAAGTTTCAGATTAATTAACGATCCTACACTATGGGGAAACATTGTTACAAAAGCTAGAATAACCAATCAAAAACGAAGTACAGAAAGATTCAAAAGCTTGACAACAAAATCCTGCTATTATAGCTATTTAGATCTTTAAATACGTGTAATATTAAAAATAATTTTTACTAACTAATAATTATAAATTTATATGATAAAATTTAATATTAAAATTAAAAACTGGCAATTTTTAAAATCCAAATTTAATCACTATTAAGTTTAAAAACTACAAAATTATTGAGAAAAGAAAAAAATATATATGTTTATTCAATTCATTTCTTCATTGAAATTACGTCTGACAAGACAAAAAGCTACAATTCGTCCGGTCATCTGATAATACATGTATATATTTTTTTCTTTTCCGTTTTTATTTTAAAGTTTGTGAATATGGTCTTAAACTCACGCGTGACACAACAAAAACACAATCAGATTATAATACATACGCATCTAGACATAATTAGATACATACACACACACACACACACACACACACACACACAAATATACACACACAAAAAAAAAAAAAAAAAAAAAAGGAAGAGGTGGGGGGAATACATGAACAACTCCACAGCCCTTTACGAAAAAAGGAGACGTGGAAACTAACACTTATACACACACACAGTTAAATGTGAATACACTCTACATACACATAGACACCGATATATACACAAACATACATCCACAATGGCATAGACATTGAGAAATCACAACCAGTAAATATTTCAGACTTAAATAAATGCTAACTACTTATTGAATTATAACTTAAGGAGCAAATATATAAAGATAAAATGTTTAAAATAATATTATTTAATGTATTAAAACGAAAACTCTAAAACAATAAATATCAATAAAAATATATATATATTATTAATCATATAAGTTGATAATAGTTTCATTATATATTTGCAAAAAAAAACAGGATAAAGAAATCCATATAAATATATATATATATATATATATATATATACACGGCAGCAAAAACAAATTAACACACAAAAAAAAAAAAAAAATATATATATTCATACATACATATACGTACAGAAATACACACAAATAAATATATAAACATAAACATATACGTACATATACATATCTATGATAACAAGTACATATGTACGTACATATACATATAAACCTAAATACACACACACATATATACACACATAGACTTTTTATGCACACATACTTAGATATATAAAAAACAGTCATGATATACCAAAGTTTCCATACCTACACATACACACAAACTCATACATAATAGGTTCCAACACACACACCTATATATATATACATACACAAACATACATAAATATATATACACACATACATACATATCTACAAATAAACATATATATATACATAAATATATCTACCTGCAATAACAACCACCCATATATACATGCATACATAAAAATACAACAACTTTCAACCAAATACATATATAAACGAACTAACATATAGATACATAAATATACCTTCAAACACCAACACACAGCAATATACATATAGTCTAACATACAAATATATAAACACATTCATACAAACAGAAACACACCCAAATATAAACACACATACACAACAAAACAGGACATACAGACACACACACACACATATATACACATGCACACACGCACACACATATACACACACACACACACACACACATATATATATACACAAATACATCGCGGCACAAAGCTGAAACCATGGGGCATCCAGCGAGGAACGAACTCACCACCATTAGCAACTTATATGATTAATAATATATATATATTTTTATTGATATTTATTGTTTTAGAGTTTTCGTTTTAATACATTAAATAATATTATTTTAAACATTTTTATCTTTATATATTTGCTCCCTTAAGTTATAATTCAATAAGTAGTTAGCATTTATTTAAGTCTGAAATATTTACTGGTTGTGATTTCTCAATGTCTATGCCATTGTGGATGTATGTTTGTGTATATATCGGTGTCTATGTGTATGTAGAGTGTATTCACATTTAACTGTGTGTGTATAAGTGTTAGTTTCACGTCTCCTTTTTTTCGTAAAGGGCTGTGGAGTTGTTCATGTATTCCCCCACCTTCCTTTTTTTTTTTTTTTTTTTTTTTTTTTAGTGTGTGTGTATATTTGTGTGTGTGTGTGTGTATGTGTGTGTGTGTGTATGTATCTAATTATGTCTAGATGCGTATGTATTATAATCTGATTGTGATTTTGTTGTGTCACGCGTGAGTTTAAGACCATATTCACAAACTTTAAAATAAAAACGGAAAAGAAAAAAATATATACATGTATTATCAGATGACCGGACGAATTGTAGCTTTTTGTCTTGTCAGACGTAATTTCAATGAAGAAATGAATTGAATAAAATATATATTTTTTTTTTTTCAATAATTTTGTAGTTTTTAAACTTAATAGTGATTAAATTTGGATTTTAAAATTGCCAGTTTTTAATTTTAATATTAAATTTTATCATATAAATTTATAATTATTAGTTAGTAAAAATTATTTTAATATTACACGTATTTAAAGATCTAAATAGCTATAATAGCAGGATTTTGTTGTCAAGCTTTTTGAATCTTTCTGTACTTCTGTTTTTGATTGGTTATTCTAGCTTTTGTAACAATGCTCCCCCTAGTGTAGGATCGTTAATTAATCTGAAACTTTTAAAACCATTTATTTTATTTTCAACACCATCACTTGATAAGACACAGAGTGTGTTGAAACAAATGGCTATTTTTGTAGTGATTTTATAACATACTTATGTTATAAATTTTTTTATAAAAATAATTATATATATATATATATATATATATATATATTTAAAAGAAAAACAGACCACTTTAAGGTACCATTATAATAATTTATTTCACCAGAGTCCTTTTAAAAGGACGCCGGATCATCAGATAGCATTTTCAACAACGAAATGAAACGAAAAATGATATTAAAATTGATGGGTAGTGTAAGTTTTTGTAATTTAACAGGAGGTGTGAGAGAGATAGTTAAAGAGACATGGTAGAGTATAGGGAGGGTTTAATTTCATATCTTTCTTAAGTGTACTTTATATTAGGGTAGGAGGAGTGACCAGACCTTGACCTATTTAGATGGTTAACTTAACGGAAATGATATATACAAATAGGAGGGGAGTAGAGATAAAAGAAAAAAGAAAAAGGAAAAATGAAAAATAAAGAGGAGACAGAAAACAGTAATACAGATATATACAAATAAGTCTTACAGCAAGGAGAGAGGGAGAGGGAAGTAAATCGAAAGAGGCTGTAATTGGGTTTTAACAATTTATGTAAAGGATTCCATGCAAGGACGAATGGTTGATTTTTAGAACTGAAGGAATATGTTATTTGTATACTACAGAGTGCCAAGTAAAAGGTGGTAAATTTAGGAAGATGTCTGCAAATAACCTTTAATTTACGAGTCAGAAGAGCGAGCAACAATTAATCAATCATAAAAGAACCAATCCTTAAATATTTTCTGTTGTCGTTATGGTTAGTAACATTTTGATTGAAAAGAAAGTAAGTCAATTTTATTGAGAAGCATTAAGTTAAAAGTCTGGTGGCTTTTCGTTACATAAAACTGACCTCCGTCCGGGTGTACATGTATGGTATAGCACGTCAAATCAAACGATGGTTTCTGCATAGAAATACAGGTTCGATTTCAGTCGGAAAACACACATTTTCTACGAAATTTCAGGCCGTTAAATGTGATTATTAGTGTTTAATTAAAAACGAAGCATCTACTTAAATAAACTATATCTATAAAAATAACGTATAAATATAGTATTTCGACGAGCCTAGAATAATTCTCAACAGAATACACTGGACGGTCATTTCATCCTATCTGAGTTTCATCAGCAGTGCACATCCACTACTGAAAATCGGACCCGAACGGTTTAGATATAACGCAAGCGTCATACCAATTGTACCACGGGCCTCGGTAACGAAAGAGGCACACACTAGACTCGATATAGAGTCACTACTCACTCGGTTCCATAGTGATACTCACCCAAGTATTCAGATAACCTCAGAAACGTAACCCAACAGCCACGACTGCTTTTTGACGAAGAAGACACAAATTAGACTCCATATAGCGCTGTTATTCACTCAGTTCCACAGCGATACTCACCCAAGTATTCAGATAACCTCAGAAACGTAACCCAACAGCCACGACTGCTTTTTGGCGAAGAAGATACAAATTAGACTCCATATAGCGCTGTTATTCACTCAGTTCCACAGCGATACACATCCAAGTATTCAGATAACCTCGGATAAAAGTGCCTCAAGAACGCGTCAACGGGGACCGTGGTACAGTTGGTATGACGTTTACGTTGAATCGAAATTGTTCGGGTTCGTTTCTCGGTAGTCGGTAGGCACCGCTGATGTGTCCCAGATAGAACGAAACGCCCGTCCAGTGCTTTCTGCATTCTGATGAGGATAATTCTAGGTTCTACGAATTACTATATGATTAGCCTAAGCCCCCAAAATAACCACTTATATATATATATATATATATATATTGTTAAATATAACTGACAATGAATGCCTATTATGTCTGATCAGGGACCTTTCTAATGTTAGTACGTTTGCTTTAATTCCAGGTGAAAACAAAAAATGCTCAACATTCTGATTTTTTTTAAGTTGGTCCTTGATCTAAGTTTTCGACTCACATGAGCCATCTTCAGAATTGTTATACGGACATTTTAACAAAGATATTCACCAGTTTTAATCATTTTAACAAAGTTGTTCACTAGTTTGAAACTAGTCACAACACATTACATTGAATCTAAGCATATGGCTCTGTTGTTAATATTTCGGCCTCTAGCGTGGTATTAAGTCACAGAACCGCGTTTTACGAGCTATGCCTGGTATTGATGGTGAATATCTTTGTTAAAATGTCCGCATAACCACGCTGAAGCCGAATCATGTGAGAAAGGTTTAGATCAAGTACCAAATTTATAAAAAATATCAAAATATTGAACAATTTTATATATATATATATATATATATATATATTAAAGACATTTTTATGTTTAACGTTCTTTTTATTGATACAAGTATTTAAGTAAATGCTCTGTTTGAAATAAACAGTATTAAATAACATTTACTGGCCTTTATTATAAACAGAGCATTTACTTAAATACTTGTATCTATAAAAAGAACGTTAAAACAAAAAATGTCTTTAATAAATAAATTGTCGGACTTTGTCCATTTCTTAATATATATATATATATATATACATATATATATATATATATATATATATATATATATATATATATATATATATATAATAAAGACGTTAATTGTCAGAGTTTAATTAACAGTAGTATTACAAAAAGTGCTCAATGCACATATAAAAAGATAAAAAATCAATATGCAGTACTTTTAAGTCGAGAAAATTAGGAAATCAGCCGATTGGTTTCAATATTTCTGTATTTTCAGTCGATTTCGGTCAGTTGATTACCTGACGCTTTATATTTTTAAATCAAGTTTATTGGAAATGTATCGATGGGGCATTAAATGAAATATACATACGTTCTTTTATCTCACTTAAAATGAACACAAAAAGAACTTTTTAGAATGCACTTTTTAGTAGGAACATTTTAGTGCATTTGAAGTGGGATAAAACGAACGTATGTATATTTCTTTTAATTCCCCACCGATACATTTCCAATAAACTTGATTTCCCTCTCCCCCTCTCCCTCCTCCTCTCCCTCCTCCTCACCTTCTACCATACCTCACGTTTTCCGCTTCTTCATTTATTTATTTTTTAAAAAATACAGGATTCATAATTATTTATTTTAAAAAATTAAAGTCTTAGCATATCGACTGATGGAAATCGCCTGAAGATACCGGAAGGTTGAAACCAAGGTAGCGGAATCGACTGATTTTCCAATTTTCATTCTCTCTATCTATCTCTCTCTATATATATTTATATATATATATATACATATATATATATATATATATATATATATATATATATGTATAACAACATATGTATATATATATATATATATATATATATATATATATATATATATATATATATATATGTTATACACGCTATATATATATATATATATATATACGTGTGTATAACAACATATATATATATATATATATATATATATATATATATATATACCTAGTATAACAACATATGTATATATATATATATATATATATATGTTGTTATACGGTATATATATATATATATATATATATATATATATATATATATATATATGTATGCATATATATATCGTATAACAACATATATATATGTTGTTATACACGTATATATATATATATATATATATATATATATATATGGTATAACAAGAACAATCGTCCAAATCGTATTACAGCATAATTGTCCATCCCACAAGATGTTTAATATCCAAATAAATGCTAAAGTAATTGAGCTTTTCCAGGTTTTTAGATGAGATATTTAACTATTTTGTCACTATTTGTCGTAAGATTCACTGAAAAGGCCTTTGAATTATTCATCTAGAAAGAGAACTGACAAAATCATTTTGCGTCAGCTCCACTGTCTTTCCAAATGAGCAATGGTGAGAGGAAAAATTTAATTCAGGCTTTCAGTATTATTACCAATATTCATACACAGGCTTCCAACTTTAAAGTCCATTCATGAACCGTCCAATGGACGGTTAATAAGTTTAAAAATGCAGTGGAGTGGAAAACTAGATCAGGATGTCACAATAGGAAAAGGGATTATCATTTCAACTTAGAGCTAAAAATATCAATTAGCAAAGATTCAGTTCAACACATAAGTCGTTTGGCATGTGAGAGAGGAGTCCACTTATCACAGTCTAAAGAGCAGCGGACAACTTAATTTCAACAATGTTTTTTTTTAGCTTCCAATCCTTCTAATTAATGATGAACATGTCATTTTTGTTTATGATCGATTTCATCACGATTCTTCTGTTAAGCTTGGAGAGTAATTATATATTCTTTTTGCTCAAAGTAGAGACCAATTGTGTTATAAAAACACGGAGAATTGGAGTAAGAAATTGTAATTATTTCTAAGATACAACGGTTCAAATCTTAATTTAAATATGGACAATTTTGCTTTTACACGATTTAGACAATTTTACTGTTACACCTGTTTTATATATATATATATATATATATATATATATATATATATATATATATATATATATATATATATATATGCTATTTTTATATATAGTATTTATATATTACATATGCGCGGTACTTATTGGAAAGCGCTCAATCTCAGTGACAAAGCTAACACAATTGAATAGATGCGAGTTTGTGTCGCTGGGTTTCACGCCCTTTGCGAACGTCATATATATATATATGGGGTATATTTCGAACTCTCAGCTATCAATAAATCCTGAAATAAGGCTTAATTATCTTTATGAAGGAAAGCACTTGTTAAACTATTTCGAAATCTTTAATTAATAATATAATACAACTTATAATAATATAAATATAATATAATATTATAATACAATATAATATGATAATAATGCAATACAATATAATATAATAATACAACATAATTAGTATATAAACATGTTTAGTACATAACATCTCGGTCTAACCGGAAGAACTAGTGCTTACTGATCGGCGGACGCATTGCTAATATCTAGTAAACATTAAGTAAAAGAAAAGGCGTTGCCAAATTCCTGAATCAATGTTCCACGTGACAAGTTATTGTCAGGATTTACTTACAATATACTATTGCCATGTATACGTTTCAGTTAAATGCAAACGTAACCTTTTTCTAATGCAATCGCCAATTTTTAGTGGGTTACCCAATCTGTATTGGTGACAAATACAAATGAAACTGACCCACTATTATTTTTACTCCACCAAATGCAACAAAGAAAGCAACAACAAAAGAAGTAATCGAGTAGACAGATATCTGTTTAACAATAATTTTTTTATGTAACTCAACAAAGACGAACGATCTAATGAAGTTGTTTAAATCACTTTGAGTTCTTGGTTGTGTAATCTAAAGTAATATTGAAAATTATAGATGTGGTATTCAGAAATTGTGTTTATGAATATCAACAAATTTGAACATGTATTTATTTGTTTGGTAAAAAATTAAACAGTTTGTGTTGTTGGTGAAATGGACTGAAATAGTTTGCTTGACTTACTGCAGAGTTGTTTCGCTTTGACGAGACAATTCAATCCGTGACGATTTCCTTTATGTAGTTATGTTGCTAAGTGAGTCAGTTTATGAATCTCGTCCGGATTGAATTCGTCAATTGGTGAGTTAATGTCGAAAAGTAAGTGAATCTATTAAGTTGTTTTGATATTAATAAATTTCAGCCAGCCAGGAAGTTAGGCTACTGTATCGAGCCGTCAAAGTTGTTGAAGTCACTGAAGAAATTGAATTTCACAAGCCGATATGATGTTAATAAAAATTAACTTTTAGCGAGGAAGTTGGACTTCATAGATTCGTGGGACGAGTTCATTACTTTAAGGATTCACTCAAGTCGCGTCGAAGTTTCATATTTATGAGTTTTCTTGATCACATGAGAGGTTCGAGAACATGTTTACCTATTTTGGGCGCGTTGTACTCTGAACAGGTCAAATCTAGGTCAACCATGCGGACGTAGAGAGAAACATTACATTATTATTTATGGACCTTTCAGAAAGCATCAGTTGGTAAATATGCTTTCACAGATTTGATCTTTAAAACAATACAATAAACGTAGAAATCTGATTCTGCAAATGACAAACACTGACGACACAAATCAAATCAGTAATCGGCGCGAACCACCAAAAGACCTAAAATAAAAGTTCTTTTTTAGGTCATTCTAATCGACAATTTCCTCCTCGACACAATTAGTTAAACAAGTTCTATCAGGGAAATATTAACGTGACTTGTAGATTTTATAATGAAAATTGACCGATGTTATTTGAAATTATACGAACTAAAAATAATGATAGTTTCTACAACTCGGAAAGGTAAATTATCTAAATAAATATTGTCATTGGTCAGAATGTACTTGAGTGAAAGAGAGAAAATAAATATAGATATTTCAATAAAATATATTTAGTGTATATATATATATATTGCAGAGTTGTTTATATATATATACTAGATTGAGCTGGTAATGATAATGTTGCTGATAACGATGTAATAAAATATAGTAAACCCGTCATGCAGATAAAATCCAAAAAACTACTGACATGAAAACGTATGCACTAGAATTGAAGAAGCTGTCTTTGTTAGGATTGGGTATATTAGGATTGGGTATATTAGGATTGGGTATATTTCTAGTGACAACAAAGGCAGTCAATGCCATTGAGAGGTATTAAGTAAAAGTACGTTGTAGGATTTTTGTCACATAAGAACATAAATATGAAGTCGATACGTGTGTGTATGTGTGTGTGTCTACAGAGTTTATCAAAAACAATTTCCACTCAAAAATCTCATGAAAATATACCAAATTATACAAAATGATGCATTTACATGTAGATAAAATTGTGTGTATATATATATATATATATATATATATATATATATATATATAGAGAGAGAGAGAGAGAGAGAGAGAGAAAGAGAGAGGGAGAGAGATATTCATCTGATCGCAATAATTGGAATGAGGCTGATAAGAGTGGAAGGTGTCACTTTGAGTAGGAGAAGAGGAGGCACGTAAAGAGATGCGTATAATGGCGTCCCCGTTGAACTTCCTGATGACACCTGCAGGCAGCTCCATATGACGTGTACAGATTGTGGTAGTCTGTGTTTGTCGATGGGCGGTCTAAGGAGTCCCTTACATCACATCAGTAGATATTCTCCAGAAAGTTATATATATATATATATATATATATATATATATATATATATATATGCTAAATATATTTTAATATTTATGTATTCTTCAAATTGCCTTTTTTTTCTTAATTTTTTCCCAGTTTTTTATATATTCTTAAAGTATTCTTTTTTTAATATTAATTAACGTTTGCTCTTTTTTTACACTGAGCTCTCTGGATTATGTCCTCTTTGTAATTATCCGTACGGATTATCAAATAACCGTTACACACACACACACACACACACACACACATATATATATATATATATATATGTGTGTGTGTGTGTGTGTGTGTGTGTGTGTGTGTGTGTGTGTGTGTGTATATTTTGAGATGTGGTATTATGTACAGTATTTACATTAGTCGGACTATTGTCCTCATCTTTGTCGCCATATTTGTCACAACGTTTCGGGCGTTGTACGCTCCGGCCTTCTTCAGGTGGTTGGAATTTCGAACTGAACCCTTTTTTTCGATCACTGGGGTAGACTGTTCTAGTTCCACGTGCCATGTTTGATGGATGTCACTTATCAGTTATCTCCTGCTAATTTTCCCTCTGAAAGTTCTCCACTGCCTTAACCAGGAATTGAACTCACCTTCTTTGGGGCTGTCACTGTGCCATGTGTCCTTGAGGACACATGGCACAGTGGATAAAGGCGTTGGTTAGATCCAACTAGAACAGTCTACCCCAGTGATCGAAATAAAGGGTTCAGTTCGAAATTCCAACCACCTGAAGAAGGCCGGAGCGTACAACGGCGGAAACGTTGTGACAAAGATGAGGACAAATATGTAAATATATATATATATATATATATATATATATATATAGAGAGAGAGAGAGAGAGACAATTGTATGATAGTGTTGATTACAACGTATGACATACGGTTTGTATAACGACGTAGAATGGGCATGTCGATTGTTGAGTTCGAATTCATATCAGGTGAGTTACATATTATTAAGCGTCATTGCACTTGAGAATGGTGTTTAATTTGTTTCTCATTTCACCTGCTACGAGTTACTTATTGGTTTAAGTATCTGGATATACCATTGCTATTTATAGAAGAAGAGTTAATGTAATGTTTTGATAGTTAATAAGACAAAACAGTCAACTACATAAATGTCGTATGTATTTCAACGAATAGACATAAAATAGATAATGATATCTTATTGAAAGGATTGGCTAAGAAACTTGACACGTTGCTTTATTCTTATAATGTAATCCGGCACATTTGATCAGAGTTACTTGAATTTCTCACTGAAACTTTATTTTTTACTGCCTTTACTCAATTACTCAGCATGTTGCTATGTTTTCCAATTCATACAATGAAATAAACAACTGTCATGCTTCTTTTTTCGGTGTTGTTAGCGTAAAATGACAAAGAAATCATTATCATTATAATGACATTCGATTATGGCTCCGTGATTTACACGAGACAAGTCTTGTTGACATCCATTACTCTATTTCCACAACATGTATATGTCGCAATGAAATATTATCATCAAATACAAATAAATTTAAATCCTTAATTAATCGAGGGCATTGTCACAGTATTACAAGTCGGAATTTAAAACTGCCCTATCCAAACATATTTTTATACATTTTTGTATACACAGACAGATATATACACGCACACCGAAAAAATATATATATATATATATATATATATATATATATATATATATATATATATATATATATATAACGTCATCCACACACAGACTGTTTCGCAGCTCATCAGTGTGGCTAGACATCTAGAATCGAAACCCGACTGAACTGGTGTCAGTTGGAGATTCTAACCATTAACATGTCCGTACATGTCATAGGGATGAAGGTGGATTTTTAGCGTATTTATTTTTAGAAACACGCCCAGTGACCGGGAGTGACTCAATTAGCATTAGCGAAGAGTTTCGCTATAATAGCCACTGTTTACCAAAGAAAAAGGTGCAAATTAAAAAAATAATGTTTTATTTTATGAAAGTATTTATTTATTTATATATATATTTGATATTTAAAATTGTCCTCAGTCTTTCATCAGAAATAACTGTTTCTTACAAATAAATTAAAATTACTGTTTGTTAGCAAGTAGCGTCGTTCGCGAGACGCGGACGTCACGTGATATGGAACGTCACTGTTCGGATATTCCTAACAAATCTAACTGTCATAAATATTTTAAATGTTGTTTAAAAAATTTTTTTAAGTATATCTAAAAAAAATTGCTTAACTATTGAAATATTTATAAAGATTTAAAACAACCAAGTCCCTA
>CAHIKZ030005605.1:1170000-1173480 GCA_903632075.3 Acanthosepion pharaonis
ACACTTAAGGTTTCTGTAATAGATATGGTCATGTCGATAGTTGAATTCAAATTCATATGGATTGAATCTCAGATTAAGGAATCGGAGAGCCGGGTTCGAATTCCAGTCAAATCCATTACATTCCCTTACGTGCTAATATCCTTGGGAAAGGTATGAATCCTCTTCTTCTCCCCTCAGCTATGAGAAAATAGCAGGACAGACCGGGTTCTATAGCCTTGGATTGCAACTGGCCCACTGCAGAAAAAAATGGCAACCTACTGCTGGAAAAAATCTACCTCGTCAGTCATGTATTGAAAGATACATGATCACCTAAGTGTGTATCACACATGGCACGTAACTGACTGACTGATCGGGTTAGTTACATTCAGTTACGCGTCAATAGTCATGAGAATGGTATAAATGCGTCTCTCATTTCACCAGCTGTGGGTTAATTGTTGGCTTATTTATCTGGAGAAATTGCTATTCACAAAAGAAGTGTTAATGTAATGTTTTGACTTTAAAACACCGTAAAGCAGATCAATCAACTACTGAAAAGTAGTATGTATTTCAATGAATAGACAAAAAATAATAATAATGATATCCCATATTCAACCATATAATGTAATTCGGTACATTTGATCATACTTACTTGAATTTCTCACTGAAACTTTATTCTTGCTGCTTTTAACTGATTATACAACTCGTTGGTATGTATTAAATTACATACAAGGAAATAAGAAAAAAAATCATGCTTCTTTTTTGGTGCTACTTGTTAGCGTATGATATCCAAGAAATCTTCAGCATTAGAATGTTCTTTAGTTGTGGCTCCGGTATTTACAGGGGACAGATCGTGTTATTAAAGTAAAATCCGTCTTTTATCATGTATACCTATTACTTGTATAACGCCGATCTCCCCGTATCAAATGTTACAGTGAATACCGGATTATCCATTTTGCCGAATTAACATTAAACAAACCACCCATTGATTTTGCATCTCTCAGATATCTACAGGCTTATTATAATTATATCTCTATTTGATAGTTATCAACGTTTATTCTTCCAACTCAGCATCGGGACTAAAATTCTCTAAATCTTCCCTCAATCACATAGTTTTCTCATAAAATATACAAAAAGTTTCAATCTTTTCAATCTCATTTTATCATTAAAATAAAAAAAAAGAATAATTTGTTAAGCGTATTGCTATTTACCGCCATTGTCACTGCTCGATTCAAAAAAACAAAAATAAGCCGACTTTGATGAAAACTTTTCAAATTGACATGATATTTGTATTTACATTTGTAATGTTTTTAAAATCACTTATTAGATGCGTATATTTGTATATAAATTATAATTATATTTTTGTAATTGGTGGTATGTAAGTATGTGCATCTGTGTTTTTGTATATGTATACATATTATTTTTTATATTACTTTATTTTTTATTTTTTAACCTTTACACTCTGTAAATAAAATGGACTGTTCCACAATCAATATAGTAAGGTATATATATATATATATATATATATATATATATATATATATATAGAGAGAGAGAGAGAGAGAGAGAGAAAAAGAGAGAGAGTTGTATTGATGTGAGTTTGTGACTCTGGGTTTCACGCTCTCTGCGATCGTCAGACAAACTAATTAATTTTTGTAATTTTGTATTTATTTATGGTTGCGTATACTTGTTTTATGGTAATGGCAGGAAGAATTGTCGTCTGAACGCCACTCATACGTACGCAGACATATATACACGCACGTTCACGCATTGCAGCTGACATAAGCATAAATATATATGAACAGTGCGGTACTGGCCGTATATGCGCATCCATGTGTCGTTGAGTGCATATGTACGCAACTGGTCGCTGTATTCAATGTTGGATTGTGTAGCGAACTTCTTTCCAAAATGTCAACGCACAGACTGTTTATTTTGTTCGCGGAATAATGTTTTCTTGCACATACATATATAGGTATGCATGCGCGTTCACACACCGTGCTTACATATTTGGTCTGTTGGCATTTATTTCCCTGCCATTCGAATTGGCATGTCCCAGAGGATAGTTACATCGTTATTTATTTATTTATTTATTTATTTTTTGGTAGCTCACACGATCTATCAGTGGTTTTGATTTTGTGCTTCTTGCATGCCTTTCAGTGCATATATGTGCTACCTTGTTATGTCTGTGAGAATATTCATTTTTTGAGAGTTCCGGACACTATGAAATAATATCCTTTATTATGTGACAGTGATAGGATGTGGTTGCGATGCTTTGGTTTTGAGCTGCAATAATTAAGCTTTCTGTCTTAGATTTCAACCCAGTGCTTCTCAGCAACTAATGTGTTTTCTGTTGGTCCACATCTGCTTCTTTTTAGGCATTTGCCATGCCACGTTTTGTCCATGTTTTTGGAATTTCATTTGGCCAAGTTGTTTTGCTTTCTGTTTTACTCGTTTGGCGTAGATGGTATTCGCTTCGTTTATTTATTTGTAGGATTTCAGGTATATTAAACTGATTTTTGAAGTGTGCAGCTTCCTTGTTGATGGAGTGATTTGGTGTTTTACTATTTGTAGGAGTGGTCATTGGTTGTTTTTGTGAGGCAGGCTTCCAATCCGATTGTTGTAGTTTTTTTTGAGTTAGTTCAAGTTAGATTACACCTCGGCCTCCTAATGCTCTTGGTACGTACAGCCTATCAACATCTGATTTCGGGTGGTGCCTCCTTATTTGCTTAAACATTTCTGGTCTTGGCGTCCAATCTTTTAATATCATGCAACTTCCTTTTAATAATGTTGAAACTCTATGTTACTGCTGGCATAGCTAAGATAATGATAGCCTTCATTTTATTGGTCCCATTTAATTCGCTTTCTAGAATCAAACGCACTCTCCAATAATATTCTTTTCGGGTCTTTTTCTTTGTAATTGAATGTTGTATTCCGTTTCCTTTATTAATTCCTAAGTATTTGCATGTACCATCTTGGTCTAGTTCCTTAATCTTGTTGTTGATATCATCAAGGTTTAAATCCGTAGTTTTCTTTACTTTACCGCATTTGAAGGTGGTTTTGACACATTTGTCGATTACGAACTCCATCATAATGTCTCCTTGGAAGATCCCGGTTTTGATGTTGATTTGTCTCGATGTTAATGATTCGTTTGTATTGTTTAGATTTCGTGTAGTCGACCAGTTTTTCATGCTTTCCGTTATGAATTTAATCGTTGCTGGGCATACTCTGTTTATTTTTAGGCTCTTCTTTATCAATGAGTGTGGAACATCTTTCTGTAGTCGACCCAGGCTGTCTATAAGTTTTCACTTCTTCTAGTATTGTTTTATTGATAATTACTTGGGCCTTGCACCTGTAACTTCCTCTTTTATATCCCTTCTGTTCTACTGAGAGTAAATTGTTTTTTTTTCTGAATGAAGGTGTATGCCCTCGCAGTTACGATAGTATTGAGGATTTTGTACATTGTTCTTAGGCAAGTGATGGGTCTATAGTTCTTCTTCTGTGTCT
>CAHIKZ030005606.1:0-22500 GCA_903632075.3 Acanthosepion pharaonis
TATTCATTACGTATGGAATAGTCCATTATGTTCTTATGGGTAAAGATCCGCAACACCCCCTTTCCGAAAATTTTGCGTAGCAGGGTTTTTATTATCTTTTTCTTTGGATCTTTTTCCAAAGTTTAGTAAATTTTCTTTTTCTTGACGATTTTTTCTTGGTTCTGGCATTATTTTTTTGCGGTTTTGTTATATCAGATGTGTCGAAAATCGTGTCCAATACCTCTTCTTGAGAATTGGACCGTTAACATCCTGTAACGGTCTCTTCCTTATTTGGTTTACGTGTCTTCTGTGTGAGAATTTTTTTTCCTTGAACTATGTACATCATATTGCCAATTCTTTTTCTCAATTATCCCTTGTTCCCAGCCAGAGGTATTATTTTTGTATGCCTTAAAAAAAACATTTTTCCCTGGGAGGAATTTTCTTTTTGGTGTGTAGGACTGTGTTACTTGTTTTGTTCTAATTGGTAGTAATTTATCGAACGCTGATCTGATTTTCCTAACAAACATGATATCTGCTGGTGATAATGTTGATGGTCTCGCATTATTTGGCGTTATTCTATATGCCTGTAGGAATTGCTGTAAGGCTTTCTCCGTATGCACATCGTACGCTTTTCGTAATGCTCTTTTGAGAGTATTCACGAATCTCTCCGCTTGTTCATTTGATCTTGGATGGTAAGGCGGGGATTTGATATGTTTTACTTGATAGATTTCGAAAAACTCTTGGAAATCTGCTGACGTGAATTGCGTTCCGTTATCTGTTACTAAACAGTCTACTACGGCAAGCCGAGCGAATAGCTCGTGGAGGAAATTTATGGTCGTTTCTGTAGTAGGATTTTTGCACCGAGTTACGATGACTTATGACTTCGTGCTAGGACAACCATCGACAGATTTCGAACAGTTACGTCTACCGAATTTCACTGACAACGCTTGGGTCAAACCGCAGCATGATTTTCAGGCCCTTTCCAAACGTGCCGCGCGCCAGGATCACCACTCCAGGGCGATAGATAGCCTCAACAAGTCACCTCCTTCTGATGGTGAGATTCGAACACGGGTCTCATGGCCAGTCGACCACATACACACACACACACACACACACACACACACACACACACACATATATATAGTATCAATCCTACTTTTCATAACTTTTCTATTTTCTAATTTGCATAGATTGTTTTTTTTATAGTTGATGGTAGCCAATTTTCATTTATGCTTCAATTAATTACTTAGTGCCATTAGACTTCGCCGTTTCTTTCTTAATTCCTCCTCCCCATACTATTACCCAGAATTCCATCGTTACCATTTTCGATTACTTTAAGAAATTTAAACTACTTATTCCCTATACAGATAATCTCTCACGTCTGCAATATAACGGACAATTCATGGAAACCAAATTGACATTTTTCATTCAATTCCATTTCTTAAAAAAAATAAAAAGAAGCCGCCATTCTACTCGACAACAACCAACAAAGGTCATTTGAGTTTTCATGAGGCTCCAAAGATATTTATGATGCCATAAACATTGCTGCTGTAGCGAAAATAGTCCCATAGGGAAATAGTCTTCAAATTCTAATTTTTAGTGGAATGTGCCTGGAGGCTCATATAACGGATTAAATTCACCATTCAGTGATTTCTTTCCTCAACAACAGCAAGTTTAGTCGCTATAAAATCTTTTAATACAATTACATTTTCGTTATATAAATATAATGTGGGTAAATGTGTCCGGCATCCATTTTTGAAAACTAGATTCAATTGAGTGAAAAATTTCTTTTTGTCTGCAAATAACCCGAATATGAAGGGATGGTGAAAAATTCTCGGACTGACCAATTTGTAAAATATTTATTTTAAGGATCAAACATTAGAACACTGGTTTTGGGAAGTGGGTCAATCCCAGAAATTTACTCCTTGGAGAAATATGTGTGGAAGGGGTTTGAAGATATTGGTACACAGGTGTGAATTTTGGAAATACAAATCTTTGGCGAATAAGATAATGAAAAACATTGCATAATATATATGTGAACATTGTTCGAAAACAATTATTCGAAAAACATTTATTCGAATTGTAAATTGTTTGAATGAAAATTAATCGAAAGGATAAAAATGCAAAATTCTTTAATGCAATAAAAATGTAAAACATGAAAGAGGAAATACACAAATGATAATTATTCGAAATATAAAAATCGTTAATAAAACAATTTAGTAAGAAAAAACGTTATAACCTTAAAATATGATACTACACGCAAATAGTCAACTACTGAAGAGTACTCGCTAAAGGATGCCACTAATTTTTCAAGTTTTCCATTTACGTCGTGGTATTTCTGGCGCTCTTGATATTTTGGCAACCTTCACTTATGTTATATGAATTTCTTGCAAGTCCTGTTCTCTTTTAAGAGCGTCTAAGAATTTCCATATTGTGGAATGACACTTGTTGCAAAAAAAAAAAAAAAATAAAAAATAAACAAAAATAACCCCTCTATGCCATCCTTCAAGGGCGTTATTAGTTCTTGGTAAATCAGCATTGACTCTATATAAGCTAGATCACATACATATTTCAAACAATTATCATTTAGTATAACTGGGCTTTCGATTAATTTTCATACAATTTACAAATCAAATAATTTTTTTCAAATAAATGTTTTCGAACAATTTTATTGATACGATATATATATATATATATATATATACGCACAAGAGACATGTTTTACAGAATAATTTAGACAAGTTTTATATATATATATATATATATATAATATCGATCTTAAGGTATACTATTTATGGGTAAAAGCGCTCGATATCAGAAATAGAGCGTGTGCAAACAGTAGTGTGAACAGTGAGGTCAACACCTAGTGTCAATGTTTCATGCTTGAACATAATTGTGCGTATATATATATATATATATATATATATATATATATATGTGTGTGTGTGTGTGTATTTCTGTATGTATGTATGTGTGTGCATGTATTTCTGTAAATATATATATGTGTGTGTGTGTGTATTTCTGTAAATATATATGTGTAAATATATATATATATGTGTGTGTGTGTATTTCTGTAAATATATATGTGTAAATATATATGTGTGTGTGTGTGTATTTCTGTATATATATATATATATATGTGTGTGTGTGTGTATTTCTGTATATATGTGTGTGTGTGTGTATTTCTGTATATATGTGTGTGTATTTCTGTATATATGTGTGTGTGTGTGTATTTCTGTATATATATGTGTGTGTGTATTTCTGTATATATATGTGTGTGTGTGTATTTCTGTATATATATATATATATATATATGTATGTGTGTGTATTTCTGTATATATATATATATATATATATATATGTGTGTGTGTGTATTTCTGTATGTGTGTGTGTTTTCTGTATATATATATATGTATGTGTGTGTGTGTGTGTGTTTTGCATATATATATATGTATATGTGTGTGTGTGTTTTTCATATATATGTGTGTGTGTGTGTGTATTTCTGTATATATATGTATATGTGTGTGTGTATTTCTGTATATATATATGTATATGTGTGTGTGTATTTCTGTATATATATATGTATATGTGTGTGTGTATTTCTGTATATATATATGTGTGTGTGTATTTCTGTATATATATATGTATATGTGTGTGTGTATTTCTGTATATATATATGTATATGTGTGTGTGTATTTCTGTATATATATATGTATATGTGTGTGTGTGTATTTCTGTATATATATATATATGTATATGTGTGTGTGTGTGTGTATTTCTGTATATATATATATATGTATATGTGTGTGTGTGTGTATTTCTGTATATATGTATGTTTGTGTGTGTGTGTATTTCTGTATATATATATATGTATATGTGTGTGTGTGTATTTCTGTATATATATATATATATATATGTATGTATGTATGTGTGTGTGTGTATTTCTGTATATATATATATATATATGTATGTGTGTGTGTGAATTTCTGTATATATATATATATGTATGTGTGTGTGTGTGTGTGTGAATTTCCGTATATGTATATGTGTCTGTGTGTATTTCTGTATATATATATGTATATGTGTGTGTGTGTATTTCTGTATGTGTGTGTGTATTTCTGTATATATATATATGTATGTGTGTGTGTGTGTGTGTATTTCTGTATATATATATATGTATATGTGTGTGTGTGTATTTCTATATATGTATATGTGTGTGTGTGTGTATTTCTGTATATATATATGTATATGTGTGTGTGTATTTCTGTATATATATATGTATATGTGTGTGTATTTCTGTATATATATATGTATATGTGTGTGTGTATTTCTGTATATATATATGTATATGTGTGTGTGTGTTTTTATATATATATATATGTGTGTGTATTTCTGTATATATATATGTATATGTGTGTGTGTTTTTGTATATATATATGTATATGTGTGTGTGTATTTCTGTATATATATATGTATATGTGTGTGTGTGTTTTCTGTATATATATATATATGTATATGTGTGTGTGTGTGTTTCTGTATATATATATATATATATGTGTGTGTGTGTGTATTTCTGTATATATGTATGTGTGTGTGTGTGTGTGTTTCTGTATATATATATATGTATATGTGTGTGTGTATGTATATATATATATATATATATATGTATGTATGTATGTGTGTGTGTGTATTTCTGTATATATATATATATATATGTATGTGTGTGTGTGAATTTCTGTATATATATATATATGTATGTGTGTGTGTGTGTGTGAATTTCCGTATATGTATATGTGTCTGTGTGTATTTCTGTATATATATATGTATATGTGTGTGTGTGTATTTCTGTATATATATATATATATATATATATATATATGTGTGTGTGAGTTTATGTATATATTTGTATGCATATGTTTATGTAAATATATATATATATATATATATATATATATATATAATTAGACATTCGGGAAACAGTACTTAGTACATGCCGACGTGTTCGTCATCCGATTTTTATGAAGATACTTGCTGCGCGTCAAACATTTTCTTTGTAAGAAAATGATGATTGATTTTAAATCATTGTTATAATCTGGGGAGAAAAATGATGTATTTCAATATTACTCAATGATCTTGCCGATGTAACAGCCATCTTCTGTCTTTCTCCTTTTATATTTTTGGATAGGAGTCATTCCTTTGCTCAAATTTAAATTTAATTTAAATCAAGGAAAAAAATTCAGTAGGGTTTTATGCAAAAACAGCTTGATCTGATCCCTTTGATATGTATTTGATGCAATATTTGATTGAATGAATTGATGAGTAGATTTTAACATTGAAATGACAGTTGAATTATTGTAACAAATATATATTGTAAGTCACTACCCAGTGATTGGTAATTTCTTGCTCAAATTGTTCAAACACTATGAAGAGTTCGATGACAGACAGATCGGCTACAACAAATACACCATTTTTTATATACCAGTACAATTGTTAGGAAAATCAATGACAAAATGGGAAGAAAATTTTCGTGCGACGCGTTATGTGCTTTTTTTTTTAACAGGTTAATAGGAATAGATAGGCTCACCTATCTTTCAGCCCGCACTCCTTCCATGTTTATTGAACAGGAGTATAGGTTCATCCCTTGTTCCTTGTATGGTTTACTAGTTCGTTCTTTCGTTTACCAGGACCACAGACTTAAGATTTTGGTGATCACACTAACCAGTATCTGTGACTTTCCATTGTGAGGGTACCAGGTTGGCAGTTTGCTGGCTGCTGCTTACGGGCGGTTGTTAGGAGCCCGGTAGTGCTTAGAGAGGCTTCTCTTATCGACAGTCGCATAATATCGGGGATTGGTAGTGCCATGTCGCGCATGGGTAGGTGTCCTTGAACGTATTTCCGATAGGCAACTCTATGGCCACACTATGGTCTATTCTCAGTCATGCTCTGTCTAGGTTGTTTCTTCCCTCAAAAGGAATCTCATGGGAGACACAACAAAAAGAAATACAATTAGTAAATAAAAAAAAACAATTTAAATTCTCCCATTGCTACCAAGGAATTCTTGGTTCCAGGCTATCTTTCACTTTTCTGAAAAGATTCCAGCATTTACATACATGGCCTTGGTGTTTACATCCGGGATAATCATCCGATGGCCAGGGAATTGTCTCTAGAGACCCCAGACTATTGTTAGCTATCTCTTTTTCCATTACGGCCCCCACCTTCTTCTCAGAATTGCAGTATATTTGACATAACGGTGAGGCTCGTGCTGTGGCCCTAGACATCTCCAAAGCGTTTGATAGGGTTTGGCATGCCGGCCTTCTTCGTAAGCTCCAGGGTTATGGTATTACAGGTCGATTGTTTGATCTAATACAATCATTCCTGTCAAACCGTGAACTGAAGGTCGTTCTCAACGGATTCTCCTCCAGTTCCTATCCCACGAACGCAGGTGTTCCCCAAGGCTCCATCCTTGGCCCTACTCTATTCCTTATTTTCATCAACGACCTTCCTGACGCCATAGATTCCCAAGTTGGCATCTACGCGGACGACACTACAATTTACTCTTGCCTCAAAAACAAATCTAGTGTCGGTGACAAAACTAACCTGGCCGTGCGTCTTGAAATGGACCTCCAATCGGTTGTTAATTCGGGCAAGAATTGGCTGGTCAACTTTAACGCCTCAAAAACTAAACTACTCTCTATTAATCACCATAGAGATCCTTCCCTGCCCCCCCATTAGAATGTCTGATTGTCATCTTCTTGAGAGCAACTCCCTGCATCTACTCGGTCTCACGTTGACTGCTGACCTGAGATGGAACAAATACATTGAGTCAATTGCTTCTTCCATCGCGAAGAACGTTGGCTCTCTGTGCCGCGCCAGGAAATTTTTCACCCCGGAATCGATACTTCAAATATACAAATCAACCATTCGCCCTTGCATGGAGTATTGCTGCCATATATGGTCTGGGGCACCTTCTGTTTACCTCGGAGTTCTCGACAAGTTACAGAGACGGATATATAATATAATTGGCCCTGATCTGGCGTCTCGTTTACAGTCACTCTCTCACAGACGCACCGTCGCCTCTCTGTCTTTTCTACAAATACTTTCATGGTAATTGCTCCAATGACCTGCTTTCACTGGTTCCCAGACTCCATCCCGCTCCCATCCTTACACTGTAGAAACTTTTAAATGTGGCCGTCTCTTCTACTCCAATAGCTTCATACCTCGCACCTCTCGCCTGTGGAACACCCTTCCCAATTACTGTTTCCCCGAGAGCTATAATCTCGAACTATTCAAATGTAATGTCAATCGACATCTACAGTTACTTTGATCTATCCACTATCCCTCTCCTCATCCTTTCTTCTATCACTCCTATCTGCTCTTGATCCAAATCTTCTGCAACCCCCTGCATCCTAGTGGCTTCACGCCTTGCTCGGGGCGTTATGCTTAAAAAAAATGTATAATCGGAACAGAATATAGGGCCCGGCAAGATGCCTGACTATTTTATGACAGCATGCTGTATGTAGTTTGGTTACATAGTCGGTATTTTCTCGGATTATGCGCATGGGGGAGTGGAGTTTCTACTTCAAGTTAAACCGACAAATCTTCGCTTCTGTTTCCAACTTTTTGGTCGTCGATTTTGCCGTTTATAGAAGTCTAACGAAAAAACAGTTACTAGAAGTATGGAGAGACTGGTCATCTCAAAGAAGAAGGCCTCTGGAGTTCCGACACAAAATGACAAATATTCTTCCGTCAGCTGACTTATTCAATTCCCCCTGATGGGCCAGCCTCCAGTTTGTGCTAGTGGCATCATATCCCCATGGGTGTTGACCTCATCTGTCTCCTAAGAACCTTTTGCCTTTCACGGATCTGTATATAGAGAATGAAGGGGACTAGTTCTCCCCTTTTCAACTGTCTTTTTTTAAAACTCTCAGCTTAAAGTCAAAATTAGGACAGAAAAGAAGCAGCTCTCCAGCGAAATTTTGACGCAACCTGGTTGTCTTCCGCAAGTTTGTTGTGTGAAAGGCGTTTGGATGTTATCTCTATTTTGAGGGCTTTGTACAGGATGAGTCTTACTGTAAAAAATAAATAAAAAGATATATTTGTTTTTCTTCTGATCTCCACATGTGCTAGTGTTTGAAATCTCAGTTATTTTTTTATTATTTGCATTGTATTTCTTTTACGTTGGGGTAGTCATCTGAGTTTTCCGTTATTTTGTGGAGTTTTTGAACTACTAAATCAGTGTCACCCAAAGTTTTACCAGCTGCCGCCTCTTGCCTCATAAATCATATTCCTCGTGCCTTTCTGTCTCACAATGTGAAGACACTTCTTTCTTGGTATTAATTATACTGAAAATTCCAAACTACTAATTAAGCACCAGACGAATTTCCGTGGTTAAACCACTACACCTAAACCTCTAAAGTACTGGCCAACTGCAGACGTCAGCCGTCTGATATGGCTGGTGTCTTGTGTCTTCTGCCTAGATAACATCCGCAAGATACAAATAAGCATTCGAACATTTCACTTCGGATAACAAATTAAAATAAAACCATTAATTCGTGTATACAGTACCCTTGCATAATTATTCACACTCCCTTGAACATTTCTACATTTTGTAGTGTTGCCAAGTGAAATTCAAATTGACTTAAATGGTCTTTTTTATCATTTGATCAACACAAAATGCTCTGTGTCTTGGGGGTGCAAAATACATTTTATTGTGACACAACGTATAATTAGTATTATGAATAATCAAGGTGTTAAGCCCACGAAAGACAATGTTATTAAGTAACTATTGAGTCTAGGTGTCAAAACCTAATAGGCTGTCGTGGGCAAGGATTTCTTCATATGCGACATACTTTTGCCCACACCAAAAGACTATTTGGCTCTGTCATAGTCAAAGACTTCCACATATGGAGCATACTTTAGCCGACACCAGAAGACTGCTTGATCCTGTCAACAGCAAAGATTTCCAAATATACTTTGGCCACACCAGAAGATTGTTTGGCTCTGTCAAATGCAATGATTTCCTCATATGGACAACCTTTTTTCCACGCCATAGCACTGCTTGACTCCGATCAAAAAAGATTTACATCGACCAGATTGTCATTATATAACGTTATGGTCGACCAGGCTGACAGTCAAGTACCACTGGGTATTCGTTTGCTTACATTTCTCCGGAAATATGTTGAAAATGGAGCTGTTAGCCCAGACCGAATACAGAGGGAGTGGCATTTCTGTAGACCAGTGGTTCCAAAACTTTTGTCTCTGCCTCTCATTTTCGGAATGAAAATTTGTTCGCGCCTCACCAAATTTTATGCGATGACAAGTACGTTTAAAAATAAAAAAAAAAAGGGTAAAGGGAGATAACTGATTCGAAGTCAGAACATTATCTTTGATGACTCTCTCGTCCAATATGCGAATCCTAGTTACTATTTTCTTAATACTTGATATAATGCAAAAATATCACAATGAAATATCGGTCAATAATTATTTATAACTATTTATACTGGGTCTTCAATTCTAAGAAATCCATAATATTTTGAATTTTGAAATAATATTTATTTTTGGCATATGAATTTCTTTTGCAAATGTCTCTAAATTTTTGTCATTCAATCATTCTGTCTCAACTGCTGTCCTCTTCTGTCGTACCTATGAGGCGCGCAGCATCGTTTGGAAACCATTGCTTTAGACGTTGATGTTGGTCAGTGTCACTGGTAGAATGGCAACACAAGAATATAATGAAGTCTTTACGTGAAAAAAAGGAGAGGATATAATTTCCAGTCCTTTAATTGCTATACACAAAGATTTTGTCCAAGATCTTAGGATATCGATGGTAGGCTGTTCTGCATCATTTAATAATCCCTCGAACAGACATGTGCCGTGAAGATCAAGACAATCCAAGATGCCGGGAATTTGGTATGAATGGCCATTGAGAAAGTCGACAATGAAACTACAATGATCAATTTAGTCCAAACCTTTGATAGTCAACCATCGTTTTTGGATGCTGCATTGCTGCGGATAGTTTCAAAGCATACTTTCGCTTCTGGATTCGCCATTTATTTGCGTCCCCACTAGTGGTAGTTGAAGTGAACGGAGTACGTTCAGATCTATTAAACAATGTGGTCTCTTTTAGCTCATGCTGTACGCCCTTGCGGTGGAACATGCCCTGCGCAAGTTGAGGACGAATACGATCCTACGCGAAAGTATGTTGTTTGATATTATCACCCCAGTTTCTATGCTGATGAAGTACTTTTCTGAGATTGAAGAAGTCTGTCAAGAAATCCGGTTGGAGAAGGTTACAATAACTAAAGTTAATTGCGGTCAGCGGACTTATTCAACCTATACAGTGAGGTGATTTTGAGAGAGCTAGAAGCCCCAACAGGATTCATCATTGGCGGCCATAATCTTAACAACATAAAGTCTGCAGATAACACAGTGTTGATAGCAGATACAGAAAAACGCTACAAAAGCGCCTACAGAAGGTAGTGAAGGAAAGTAAAAAGAAATGATTAAACATCAACTGCAAGAAGACAGAATGCATAGTTGTTAGCAAAAGGATGAGCCCAAAGTGCGAATTGCAAATCAGTGATACCAAAATGAAACCGTCCTGGGTAAGACGATAAACTACTTCCAGCAGCAAAGCCTCTTATCAGGAGCTTTTGAGGAAGGTGGAATTACCTCTTAATTGCTGGTGTACCCAGATCCACCCTGACACAGGGTGGTAGCATCATTTAGGGTCCCATTTATGGGCATAGAGTTGATCACCCCAAACTGGGGTCAAAACACTATGAAAGTGTAAAAATAGTTGTGAATACCAGCGATAGTTTTTTTTGTAAAAAAATTATTACTAGCAATGAATTTTTGAAGGAAAAAATGATCACCAGCAATACATTTTTGAAAAAAATTACCAGTAATACATTTTTGAAGGAAAAAATATTACTTTTATACATATATGTAAATTGTTGGTATTAAATTAGTCTTATGGTTGATATGCCATAAACTAAACCAAACCAAATCAAAATGAAACAAGTGTTTTAATAGAGGACGGGAAGTATGATACTGAAATCCGAAGGCTAGCCAAGGAAGTATTCCAAAAGCTAAGCAGAGTACTAAGAAATAGAAAAACTTCGCTAGAAACAAAGACAAGAGTACTTAAGTGCTGGATAATTTCCTCGAAGATGAACAGGAGACTTGAAGCAACGGAAATTTGGTTCTACAGAAAAATGCTGAGGATACCATGGACTGAACATGTGAGCAACGATAAAGTTTTAGAAAAGTGAAAGAAAAGAAAAAATGGAAAGAAAAGAGAAACATACTTCACATCAGGAAGAGATAGTCAAGGTTCCTGGGACTCATAATGAGGAAAGATGGCTTGGAAAATTTGATACTCACGGGACATATAGAGGGACAGAGGAAAACAGCGCATAACATAGCATAAATGGATGGTGAAACAGGACATAGGAGAAATAACAGATTAAGAGATACAAGGGACAGGAAGTTGTGGAGAGCCATGATCACCTATGTACTGATGTGACGCGGCACATAAAGAAAAAGAAGTCTGTGTTAGTGAAGAACATGTCATCTCTCCGGTCCCTTAAGATGGACGGACGGGCCTTGCAAGATACTCGGCGTCTGGTTTGGTCCCGACATCTAGCTTGTAGAAGAATTGGTCGGAAGTATTGGAGAAGGTGGAGACCACAGTTAAACGGTGCGTCGTGAGATGTGCCGTTTCCGTCCTTCCGGTTATTGCATTACGATACATTTCCTAGACCGGATGTAAACAAAATATGACACAAAGGCAGGTTCTTGGAGAAAGATGTTAAGAAAGCCTTCCCAGTGTTGAAAAGTGAGCACACGGTTGACAGGGGGATCCGGTGTTTGCCCTGAGATGAGTGCTTTAGACGCGAATGTTGACAATCTCCGGACAACCTTCTTTCGGGTCTCGCTCCTACACCTGGCCGGTATAACATACGCTAGTTAGCAGGCAATACGTGACGATTTAATCGAGGTTCTCGATTTGATGAGTGAAGAGCATCGCCTCCTATAGTCTTGAGTGCGTGGTTTGAAATGCCTGAATTACAATGAATCATTATTTGCCCATCTGTTGATTCGAAGCGTGCTAATGGTCGACAAAAAATCTTTCGGAGCGGGAATCGTAATTTCGCCAGAATGCATTAGTTGTGACAATATGAAGAATACTATTCTGTACGCCCTCTATGCGAAGTTGTTGAAAGCGGCTTCGTTCGCATGTTTCATGGGTAATGTGGGGTTTTTATTTGTCTTGGAAGTCAGTTCTGTTTCAAGCAACGTAAACACAGCACTTTACCAGGATAAACAGTATGGGTTTCTGTTGATTTACAGTGATGCGAATGGTGATCTGGATGAAGCGAATGAAAGAAGTCTCTGGAAAGTTGTCTCTTTTTGTTCATCATCAGTTGGCGTGCCCCATCCATCAGCTTATGGTTAAATCATGGTGGAGAGATACCTGCTCTATTCGACGAATTTTAGCGAATGATGAGTGAATGTGGCACGATATGTTCGTCTGAATGGGGCCAACTTAAAGCAGCATCTTGATGTGAATGGTTAAGGATTTTACTTATCTAGACTTATCTACCAGCCCTATTATGTTAGTATAGGTTTTTTCTTCTTCTCTGTTTTCATTTAGTTTAACTTCGCAAGGGAATATATGGTCATTGGTATTTTAAATACTTTTAGTAGCTCACTCTTCAGTTGTTCAATGCACCACCACAGATGGCAAAGAACTTCGGCGATGGAGGAATGACTGGATTTATTTCTAACATTTTCGTTTATTATTTTTCTTTTTACGTTTCCTTGTATTTTTGGTTGTTTAACTTGTATTTTATTCTTATTAAATCATGCGACGGAGTCACAAACTAAGGTATTTTATTTCTGTAAATATTAGTGATAAATATTATTTCACCGTCTTTTTTTTTTTCGTTTTTATAAAATATGAATCATTTTTTTTTTCTCACGCACCTCTAACTGTAAACAACCCTGTCGACTGAGACTGTAGAATACGCCGGCTGCATCTATCACTGTTTGCTGTGGGTAATGACCCGTAATGCCAGAAGACGTAAACCTGGAAGCTGAGTAGTTCATGACTCGGGTCTAAAGTGGTTATGTGACGGGCAACAATCCTGTTTGGTCCTGACTAGACGGTCGGTCGGAGAGTACTGATTCGATCAATCCGTGTAAGACATAAATATTACAAGGAATCCAACACAAGAAAGCTATTTAAAAATACTGAAACCGTCGACATAATACCCTACCTTAAAGAAATAAGTTTTTACCAACATATATAACACCTACAACAAATCATGTACAAAAAATATATCTATACGTTTACTCAGCAAGTATAAAATTATGAACAAAATATTTGTAGTTGAAGTCATAAAATAGTGTTCAAAATATTTAGATTTCCGCATTAAATAGGTGTTGATATGCCACTAAACAAAATCAAACAACCAACAATCTTATAGTAAATATGTGTACTAGAATTTTCATCTGGAGAATGTGAAGTTTTGAGACTTGCACTAAAAAGTTCGAATATATGCGAAATTATTTTGAAAGGAATAAATAAAGAATATTTGGATCAGTGAATGCGAGTAAATAAACTTGATTTCATTTCATCACCACAGAGAACCTTTTCTGTCTGACATCAGCATGGATGATCCTAAACTCCAGGAGAGCAATATTCTACGCCTTCTTGCGTTCACGTTTCCCACTGACATGAAGAGGAGTGACTATATCTAATGAATTGCTATGTCTACCGCAAGGAATGTTGGTTCACTGTGTTGTCTTAGAACATTTTTCTCGTCATCTTGTATATTTATAAATATACTAATCATCAATGCATTTAATATTGTTACCGTATTTGCTCTGGTGCTCTATATTCTTAAAAAAAAATCAAATAAGAATTTGTAATTTAATCGATCCTGACATGGCATCTCGATTTTAGTCACTTTTTCGTCGACGTGACGTGGCTTTCCTTTGTCCTTTCTAAAAATATTTTCATGACAAATACTGTAATGACCTTTTTTCCTAGTGCCCCGACGACATGAATTTAAGTGTGCTACTAGATTGGCAACTATGTCTTCACATTTTACTTTTAAACTAGATAGATGCAACCTCCACTTCTATTCTAACAGATTATTTTCTCGTACTCCTCACCTGTGGAACTTCTGATTTCTTGTTCTCCTCATAACTACAATCTTCAAAAATTTAAATGCAACATAAATCGTCATCTTTTGTCTTCTTGAACCCTGTTCTTTATTGCCCTTTGCTCCATTCTCGCCACTAAAGTCTTCTCATTCTCTTTCACTCCCTGTAATTCCCTGCGTTTCTGTCGCATTATCGCCTTGCTTGGGGTGAAACGAATTAAAAAGGAAAATAAAAAAATGTTAAGTTAATGTCAGGATAGTTTTCGATCGTATGGCACATTTTTTTGTATCTATTTTTAATAACATTTACGATCATTCCTAGAGTTTGGTCGTTCAGTTTCAATGAAGTTCATTCAAACTGTCTCACACCGTTTAATAAAGACTCTCAAAAACACTTCTTCACTAAGACTGAACAATATAGTCACGCACTTATGCAGTAAATTCTTTTTACACAAGACCTCTATTGGTATCAGGTACATATTCATGGAAAACACTTGCAAACAATGTATATAAATAATTTTTGACTCTAAATAATTATCTCTTTTTTTCCCTTATATTATGTCTATTTTAGCACACCTTTTACAGAGGTAGAAGGAAGCATACGTTTATGTTGTGTCACTTTCTCTTCAGAAATATTTTCAGGTACATTTCTAGAGTAGTAAGGAGGCGCACAACTCTTTCTTGATGATTTTCTCTCTCCCCTCTCTTCCCCCTCTTTCCCCTCCTCCCCTTCCACCAAACTTCCCTCCCTCACAGACAATACTAGGGACCTCCACTTTTTTGGCATAATTTTTCGATACGTAAGGTTTAAAATTAAATTTTAAAAATGAAAAATCTTTCTTGAAGATTTCATTTTAGCTTTAATTGAAAGTTTAATAATGAAATTTATTATTTCTATTAAGTAAAATATTCTGGTGTATTTCAGAAAGAAATTATATAGATTGGAATGTCAAATTTACTTTCGATTTCTTAAAATTTTCTTAAAAGCGGCCATTTTCTCTTCCCTCATAGACAATACTTACCAATCGAAGAGTGGAATATTTATTTTCATACTTAGAAAATAATAATTCTGAAATACGTTTTGTATACTAAAGCGCACCCAATATAAGGCATGAGAGCCACTCAAAGTAGAGGGTTACTGTTAAAATGGTTATGGTGAATGAGCTGTGGGATATGAACGTTATAGAAGGAAATATGAAGTAAAGATGATGAGGATACGGACGATAGATAATCCTTAACTTGAAGAGGTTAAATTTGTAGTCTTCAAAGAAGGCTGTGGGGGGTCGGAGATTGATTCGACTCCGTAGAAGTAGTATGGCATTCTCTAGCTTTAAAGGTCTGTACTGGTGGAATTAAAGAATCGAATCCATCTGAAAAGTTGTTATAGAAATAGCGATACGTTTGCGATGTTGCATCTGTGGGGAAAGAAGTGGCGAATAGGTTTTCCCTCTAGAAGAAAGCGTAAACGATTTTAAACGCTACCAATACTGGAAAGTAAGGATCAAGCAGTTTCATTTCATTTATGATAGCAATACTCCATTTTTTGTCTAATCTGACGCTTGTAAAAATAAAGCATAGCAGGAGTCAGGAAGTCGGTTAATGTAGTCGAATCAGAGCCGGTGCAAAAGTTTCGTGGGCCTCCACCGAATCTATTATACGAGATAACACGCTCTATCTCAATGTTCATAAAGTAGTAATATAAAATAAAAATTTTATTGTAACCTTATTATGTACAATAATCAACCATATGCAACATAGGTGAACAATTCAACTAGAAAAATTGAAAATAAATACAATTTATCTAAATACAAATTAGAGACATATCATAATAGATAATACATCTTAAATAAATCAACAATGTTTTGCAGCAATTTTTAGCATAAACTTGTTTTTTTTGTGAAAATGTTGAATAATTTTAACGCATTCAGCATTATGAATAAGAAATAGTTAATCTTGCAGTGTTCTTATGGTAAATATACAGAAGAAATTCACAGATTTGGACAAAAAAGTCTTCAGATTGACATCAAAGTACGAAAATTTTGAATTCTTTAATAGTCAGTTTAATTTGTAACGTATATAAATATAGGTAGAAAAAAGCAAATATTGATAAGATAGCTAGGGTAACAAAGCATTGCCTGGGGCTTCCCGATCAAGCTTACCCCTCGGCAGGGATTTAGGGAGTAGTACGCACTGTCCCTGTGTTGAATATATGCAAAATTTACTTAACTAAAACTGGATTTTATTCGAAATCTCGTAAGAATTCGCACAGAAAAATATCTTGAAGTTTTTTCTACTACTGATGTCAGAGAATCTTTTGTCATTATTTATTTTTGATTTGGCCTTCAGTCATATAATATAGTAGGAATTAACCTGCTTTGTATGAAATAACATTTATCTTTTTACGAGATTTAAATTGAATAAAAGATATGCATCATGTGGCTATCTACATTCCTTTAAGATATTGCAAACACAAACTGAAATATGTATGAAGAATACGTATTTTTTCTTTCTTTTTTTAAGAAATCGAAAATGGTGACGACGGAACAATTGAAAATGTTAGAAAAAAGTTACTATTTATAATTTGCATTATTCTTCAGAAACTATAGCATTTTTGTCATTGACCTGTGTAATCTCTATTATAAGAACTTAGATACTTAACGATTAAGTATTTTGAGATTTCGATATGCGGCATTATAATCTTTTTTGTTTTATTTACTTGTTTTTTTTTTTTTCTCATTTTCCTCTATGACGGTACAAACACAGAGTTCTCCATTGGCTAAACTGAAATCGAGCTTTTCCTGTATGCATCAACCTGCCTTTTCTTCAATTATCACGCAAGAACTAAACGGCCAGTTTCACACATGACTATATCGAGTGGAAGATGAAAAAGGAAGCCAATATCGAAGAATTAGGATGGCGGCAAGATTGATGTTCTTTTCCTGTCTGACCGTATAGTCAGGAGGACAGTGGCAATAAAATTAGCGAGTTTGAAACTTGCGAACTTGGAACAGTCAAAACAAAGGAAGAAGAAAGGAAAAGAAAAGCGGTAATTGACTGCAGCAGACATGGTAAGTAGGAATATCTTGGGCGTGCGCAGAACGCATTCAAGGGTTGAAAAGCTGCTTATCGTTTCGGTGCAAGACTTAAAAAAAATGTCCGCAGCCCATTTTGCAGATTGTAAATATCCGAGGGACAAATGCAAACACGATTAATATGTTAATGTAAATGCGAACATAGATGAATAATCATAGGCTTTTAGAATGGAAAACGTTTTATTAATACTTTTTCAATTACATTTGGCTGCATTAATTATCACTGTGAGATAAACATGTATGGAAATAATCATTTACAAAATTTTAGAAAGATCTGAATGAATATTTACGCGTTTTTTTTCTTTTTCATGGATATTGATTCTTTTTTTTTTAACTGGTTGTATTAGAGAAAAATACAGGTGGGAATTGACTGTTGAGATTTTTATTATTTTTTATAGTGTTTTATAGGTATTCATAGCTCTCCATACATTAATTTTCTCCTTTAATACCTGGGAAATATAGGAAAAAAAATGACAGAAAAGAAATACAGAAGAAAAAAAGAGAGTGAAAGATATAAAGAAAAAGAAGAAAATCTGGAAAAGAAAGAAAAGCAGGAAAAATACAGTCGGAAAGAGAGTGTGGATAGAAAGAAAAAGTAGAAAAATAGGGAAAGGAAAGAAGGGGAGAAAAAAACCCAAAAAAAACCCAGAGAAACGGCGATGGAAAGAAAAATGACTAAAGAAAGAAAAAAGAAAAGAAACAAGGAAGCGACACCAAAAACACAACAACAAATAAAAAAAAACAAACTTCAAAGCATTTTATAACCGTCTGTGTGTACATTGATTATTCTATATATAATTCGGATTATTACGTATTTTTGTTGTCTGAGGCACGGTGGTTTAATAGATTTGCGGCACGGATTGCTGAGTTCGAATTCCAGTCGAGTTCATTACATCCACTTACGTGCTTGGGAAATGTTTGAAACCAACTCTTCTACCCCAACTATGAGTTAATTGTAGCGCAGACTGTGTTCTGTAGCCTTGAGTGGTAACCTGTTTAGGAGAAGAAAAACTCTTGATTCAAAACTAAGTACCCCCCGGCAAAGCACATACTATGCAATTAAGGAAAGAATCGATCGCATTGACTCTGTGATCTCGACTATAGTTGACTCCTTAACAACGTTTAAGCTAATTTTCGACCTTCTTCAAGTGTATTTTTACATCATATCGTGTTTTTGTTCTTTTACGGTTTGTTTTCCTTTCCTTATACAAAATCCGAACGCGATTTGGAATAGCAGGATACATTATAGGTGGCCACAATCTTTACAACATAAGGTATGCAAATAACACAGTGTTGATCGCAGACACAGAAAAGAAACTACAAGAGCTCAATACAGAAGGTAGTGAATGAAAGCGAGAAGGAATATATGGTTGTTAGGAAAAGTCAGAGTCCAACATGCCCCGTACAAATTGGAGATAACAAAATCAAATACGTACCACAATTTAAATATCTGTGAAGCGTATTAACACAGAACGGTGGGTATGACACTGAAATCCAAAGACGCTTTGGGATAGAGAAAGATGCAAAGTACTAAGAAACAGAAAAAAAAATCGTTAGAAACAAAAAAGACAGTGTTGAACTGTTATGTAATATCAATCCTACTATATAGCAGCGAGCTTTCTCACAGATGACAGAAGGCTACCGAAATATGTTTTACAAAAGGATGCTGAGAAAACCATGGAGGGAGCATGTACGCAACAAGGAAGTCTTAAGGAAAATCTAAACCAAAAGGACGTTTATATTAAGAAAAAGACAAGTGAAGTTTCTTGGGACATAGTGAGGATGGAAGGTTTGGAAAATTTAACATTCACAGGACATATCGAAGAGAGAAGGGACAAAGAGTAGCATCTGGCCATTTACCTGACAAACTTATTTGAATAGATGGCAGAATGGGAAATGGAAGGGATCGTAAAAAGACAAGTGTTATTAAGAGCTGGATAGGATAGGAGTTTGTGGATAGCCATGATCGCCCACTTTCTGGCGGGAGGCGGCACATAGAAGACTAAGAATACCTCGATCCAAACAGATCGACAACAGACTGAATGCTGAATAGAACTGGAGCACCTGTGAGGATCAAATTCAATATAGTACGGTGGAGTAATGGATAGCGGCTCGGAGTGAGGAATCGGAGATCCGAGTTCGAACTCCAGTCGAATCCATTACATTCACTTATGTCCTAATACCCTGGGAAAGGTATAAATCCTTTTCTTCTCCTCCGCCAGCTATGGGTAAATAGCAGGACAGACAGGGTTCTATAGTCTTGGATGGCAACTGGTCTACCGCAGAAAGAAATGATAACCTACTACGGGAAAAATCTGCATCGTCAGTCATGTATCGAAAGATACATAATTGCCTAAGCGTGTATCACGAATGGCGCATAACTGACTGAGATGATGGTCAGCCAGACTAGCTTATTAATGATTGACCTAAATTAGGTATCCCTCTAAGGTAGTTTCTCATAAGGCTACGATTGTGAAAAAACTAGACTAATTGTCATGAAAAAAGATTTGCTGACAGAGGTACAGATATCTTCAATGTCATCCCCCTTCAGAACTCATTATATTTCTTTTCTTCATTAATATCTGTGAATTGTTACGGTTTCTTGGGAACAATAGTGGGGTGCTTTCCCGTTTGGAATTCAGAATTTCCCTTCTCCTAAACAGGCTGCCACCTAAGAGCAAAGAGCGCAGTTTACCATGCTATTTAACCCATAGCTGGTGGAGGAAGGAGAAGAGATGGATATATGCCTTTACCAAGGGCATTAGTACGAAAGTGAACCGCACAGAGTTGGCTGGAATTTGAACTCGACTCACAGTTTTCACTTTCTGCGCTCACAATCGTTAAGCTGTTCATATACCCTAATATATATCACCATTTAATATTATTGTTTAAATAATTTACCAAGTTATTAAGGTGTAATATAATTAACATATTTATGTCAATAAAATAGGCAAATATATAGTAATTTCTGATTTCACATCGGTATGTTTGAAAAGAATCGTAAAAACATTTACTAATCAAACATGTTTATGTTTATACAATTTTTTGTTTGTCGTCCTCTCTCCTTATTCTCTTTCTGTCCCCAAATGGTGGTGGCGGAGACGACCGGGAATCAAAGAAAATTTGACGAGGCCCTTCGCGTGAATTTGATTTTCGTGGAAACTCTGCGCGACGGAGAAACCCACACACTTGGCCAGAAGCGCTTCCTTCGCGGCTAAATATATAAAAGAAAAAAAAAGTTCAGCAATCACAATGTTTTATTTTTATTTATTTTTTTTAATACAAATAAAACATTAAGATTGGCGGACTTGTTTCATCTGCGCATGCGCGCATAAATACCTGTTACGTCAGCTTTATTCCGATAAACAGTAAATGGTATAAAAATCAAAAGCAAGGAGGAAAAAAAAAAAGAAAAACTGAAAAATGCGACAGTACTGTTGTTTTAAAATATAAAATCGTATTTTTTATAATACGTTTTTTATTGGAACATATTATATAACATTTTATTTAAACAATATTGATAAAATTTATCATAAAATACAATCACATGTTAATATATATATATATATATATATATATATATATATATATATATATATATATATAATATCGCCTTAAATAAAGCTTCCATGATGCATTATACCCAACCAACTTCCTTCAGCAAATCTCTCCTTTTGGCAATTAGTCTAACCCACCTAAGCTATATCGCCTTCTATCTAAAATAAGATTTGGTTGTAATACTAACCACCATCTTAATAATATTTTGATTTGGATATTAGCATTATAAAACATTAAAAAGATTCATAGAAATTATGTATTATAGATCATAATAAAAAGTATAGAAATGATACATTATAAGTTCATAACTGAACAACATAATATGAATAAAAATGAATTATAATTGTAAGATGTACAGGTGGTGTCATAGTGGCTCGGAACAAAAAATCGGTGAGTTAACTTGGAATTTCAGCCTATTTTTGCACAAATACAATTTGGAAAGGCATGGAACCATCTATTCTTACCCTAACTATGGGTTAAATTTTAGGACAGACTGAACTCTCTAACTGTAGTTGGTAAATAGTCTAATTAGGATAACTCTGAATACAAAAACGTATGTAGCCCTCGACAATATCATGAAATTCACATTCAGAATGATTTTATAATCTCAATTGTGATCGACCGCCGACGATTCATTATTATTATTACTATTATGGTTATTTATTATAAGTGAATAAAAAATTAAAACAAGCTTGCAAGAAAAATTCTCAGATGAACGCTAATGAAGGAATTGAAAAAAAAAAAAAACACATTCTGATTTCAAATCAGGATGAAAGATAATTTCCTTGTCAGCGTTCCATATATTAAAACAAAATAAAAAAGAAACTAGTACTTATCACTTAGAGAGACAGTGTAGCTCGGCCACAGAAAGTCTTGTTAGTATGATTAAAGAACACGTCAGTGTTACATGTGGTCGAGGGAAAACAAATCACGGAATATGGACAGGTGATATAAATAGACGCCAGTATTACGCGGCTAAACTATGAAAACCTGTAAAGACTGTCACGATGTTGGAAATGGTCAAATGACTTGAAACCACTTCTCTACACAATATCGCGAATAAAGTGAGAACTCAAAAGCATAACGACCGAGGCTCGAGTTGTAATTTCGTAATTTGACATTCTTGTCACTAAGACCACCCTCCTCGTCATCAAATTCTATAAATCAAAGCGTACAAGATGGAAGTAGGAATGATATGGTTTAGGTAAGTCGTGTGGCACCAGTATTTCATATCGAAAGTGACTATCCCCACGGCTGATGTGAAAAACAGTATTCTCAATTCTTATCTTTTAACTCTCCATGTTGAATTCGTTAAATTCGAAATTTCGGTAGCAGCTCATAAATCATCGACGATAGATGGAATTGTTCCCCATCTTGGAATCTATTAGTTTGAGTCATAAGTAATTTTCGTTTTGGGGAATCAGTTATAATGACGAAAGTATCATCTTAACTTTCTTTAAATATGTTATAACAGGTAATAGAAAATGAGTTATATACAATTTCAACACAAAAAGCAATGGATTGACAAGGATAAATCTTCATAATCTATGCTAAAAAGCTGTGCTTCATGGAAGAAAGATAATGTTGTGCATATAGTGGGATCATCATGGCACTATTCATTTATAGTTCTTGAAATGCAACGGAACCTTAAATGCACATTTATACGTCCAACAGCTGTAACGTGTCCATAAAAGTTT
>CAHIKZ030005606.1:27500-135000 GCA_903632075.3 Acanthosepion pharaonis
GGGTAATAGCACGTAATGGATTCGACTGGAATTCGAACTCCGGTTCAGGGTGGACCTGGGAACAACAGCAATTAAGAGGTGGTTCCATGATCCTCAAAACCTCCTATTAAGAGGCCTTGCTGCCGGATTTAGTTTATCGTCATACTCAGGACGAATGAAGAAAAAAATAAAAAGAGTGGATGAAGCAGCTTCAAAAGAAAGAAAATCTCAAAGAAAACATGAAAAAGATGGAAATAAAGAAAACGAACGCATAATGAGGAAATATAAATTTAAAATTAATAATAATAATAATGATAGAATGAAGAGAATTCAGACATCTTTTTTCTATTCAAGTGCCTTAAGGCCAAAGGCAATAAGGCTCTTCACAGCTCCCTTTTCTTTAATACCTCTAAACAGTGCATTGACATGGTTTTCCTGAAAAAAAGGAGTAAAGTCGTTTCCTGTTGCCTCGGGAAATATCAAGACTGGTTAATTCAGTTGCAGCGATTTTAAGGAAATCCTGCAGCACGCCTTCTTTCAATGCAAGATTGTAAGTCGGTTGTGGAAGTTTATTGAAGACTCCATGATCCATATGCTTCCTGGATAGTTTTTTTTTTTAATCTTGGATATCGCAGCTGTGTACAACAATGCAGCACTGTCGTTGGCCAGGAGGGATTCTGCGTTTCTTCGCTTATTAGCCGTTCCAAAAAGTCGTGATGCGAATGACGTAATCGGAGATATTGCATGACGGCAAAAGGTTTTCTTATTTTAAAGAATAGGCTTAATGTAAGGATTAAGCAAAAGAGATTGTCTTCGATGGAATTTAACAAAATTTGTGTTGATGTTGCTTGCATGTGCAACGTGATTGATTCTAATATTGTTTATTATTTTAAAATTAACAGAAAATTAAAATCTTTTAAACTAGAAAAGAATTGATAGTTCAGCCACAAAAGCAGAATAGGTTTGCTATTGCTGAACTTAGCTAATGGGTGTGTGATTATCAGGTCAATTCTTTTTCGTCCTTACTTTTTAAAACAATATACACAACCTCGACACAAATGACAGAAACAATAGACCCCTGGGCAGCCGGAATCCCTTCCTTGTTAAAATGTAATATAATATGTTGTATAATCAAGCACGCGTAAGGCGTTCGTAGAAATAGAAGTTCTCATATGATCACCGAAGTTAAAAAACATTGAGCCTGGCCATTACCTAGAGGAGTGACCGCTTGAGAATAGCATGTGCAGGTTGTTTACTAGATAACGGCTCGGAATTGAAAATCTGATTGTCGAGTTCCAATTCCACTAGGGTGTTATTTATATGTTCACTTCCGTGCAAATACCCTTTGGAAAGGTATGAATCCACCTCTTCTCCTCCAGCTATGGGTTAATTAATACGACTTTTATCACTAAATCATTATTATCTCAAAAAATTCTTTCAATCGGAAAATATTTTCTACCTTTTAAATAACCTTCAAAAGTTGCTAAACCGTAAAAAGAAGCCCCCAACATATAACTCTACTTCCGGATATGAATAGCGGTAATCCTTGATGCCTGAGGTAGTCCTAAGGAGAAATAGCAAGGGAGTTTGAGCAATTCTATTCCTTGTCCTAGTGTGGGACCCTCACTTTAAACTCTGCCTTTTGCCATGTTCAGTTCGAGAAGGCATTTGGATAAATATCTGCAGAAACAATGTCCTCTGACAATGTTGTAGATGTAGTAAAGTAGCGTCGTACATTACAAGACCCCCCCCTCAAATCATGCATAACATTTCATATATGCGTGTGTCGTGCCTTACTCGATCTTACATTCTTGTGTGTGATTTGTGTGTTCGTGTGTGAGAGAGAGAGATTGATTCCCTCTCATCTCTAGGGTGGGTATTTATATATCTGCCTGTAATACGGTTCTTACTCACGCTTACATGCCGCACGCAGCTGGTTCGACACCTGCTCACCTGTCGTCGTCGCAACTGGCAATTGATGAATCCTAAAACTTCACCTCCGGCTAGGTCATCTCATGTCCACCTGGCTTCTCTGAGGGACAAAGAATACAAAGACTATATCGTCATGATCTGAGGTATGCCCATATATATTCTACGTCAGTTATCTTCATAGATTTCAGTGCAAAAGAATTAAAAAAAAATGCTCCTCGCATTTTCGCACGTAGCCACCGCATAAATTTCCTATTCATTTAATTTAATCTTTTTTACTATATGAGTATAAATATTATGCCTATTTATTTCTATAATAATCCTTTCTAGTTCTCTAATTAGCTTCTTGAAGTTAAGTTGAAATTCATCAATGAAGGTACCATAGTTTTTCCCTACCTAAGTACTTTCGACCTCCTCCAAGCATATCCTCCTCGGTGTATTACTAAGACAAAACTTATTGTAACTGTGATCATTGTGATTTTTGAAAAACACGCGTGAACGCGCTCTGTTATAATTATTTTAAAGTTTTTAAATTTATCCGTTAAATATATACGACGACAGTATGTTTCATGCTTTAACGCAATCTTCAGACCACCTGAAGCGAGAATGAAGATTGCGTTCAAGCATAAAACAGACTGTCGCCACTTGGTGTTGACTTCAGTGTCTACTTTGATATGTACATATACTCTATCTCTGATATTGAGCACTTTTACCCATAAATAGAGCATACCTTAAAATTATATTTTTATCATGTTATATATATGTATATAATCGTATTTAAAATATAAATGGATCACACACACACACACACACACACACACACACATATATATATATATATATATATATATATATATAAGGCTCAAACACTAATAGTCCATGGTTATAATTTATTACATTGGAATCGTAATCACGATCCAATTCATCAGACAAACAAATGCAAAAATTTCGAATTTGTACCACTAATATTATCAATATATATATATATATATATATATATATATATATATATATATATATATATATATAGTGTGTAGACATAGAAATCAATGCTGGTTGTTATCCGTTTTAAGCTTCAATGAGATCTTTAGGCCAAGTGTTGATACCTATGTCCGTACTAGCTATATTTATAAAAACACTGACTCTGATATGGAACATTCCCTAAATTTTGAATCTATGAATGGGGATGAACAAGACCTAAACATACTTGTTGACCGGATATCAAGAAATATACAAATCTGTGATACATTATGTACAGATTGAAAAAAAGAAAAATACAAAAAGATGCTTATTTTTTCGTATATGAAATTAAACTACGTATAATATTCAGATAAAAAAGATGAATGGACAGGGAAGATTGGAAAGGATAAGGAGGAGGAGAAGTTACAGAGAAAGTGTGAGAGATAAGTGAAGACCTGTGATAATGGATAATGTTATTTGTCAATACTCGTAGAATTTCAACGGATCCGTCGAGGAAATAATATTCTGGTTAGCAATCGCCTGTGTTACTAATATCCTAATATATTTGCTTACTGGGGTGAGCGTTACAGGAGCATAATCTCAAATCGAGATATTAGGCGACGACACAACACTGCTTTTAAGTTAAAATTATTAGATCATTTCTTCTTCGAGATCAGGATTCTGGACTTGTTCAAATATCAAATTATCCCAAAATTTCGTAGATTATCTGGGTAACATGACAGGTCAATTACAACATTTCTCGCGGCAATAAATTGAACCCAATCGTAACCTTTAAATTCTTCATGAAATTATGTCATTAGATTAGAATATGCTTGATGTGAAGAGCGGTGTGTTAATAGACGTCTCATTTTAGATAAGCAGTTTCGAAACTTTGGAAAACCCAAAACCACTTTTATAAAGGAAATATTCTGGCAGAACAGTATTTTCAGCAGTTAGGTTTTGAAAAATCATATACTTATTATAAAACCCAGGTTGTGTGTGTGTGTGTGTGTCTGTTCGTTTATATATTGGATCGGATTTCCTACATTTTTCAACGGATTTCAACAAAACTTCACAGGACTACGTATAATTACCTTGCGGTGGTTCTGACAGCGCCAAAAATTGGAAAAACACAAATGTTTTTGCACGAAATCAATTTGAAAACACGATTAAGAGGCATCGCTGTCGCGAGAATGAAAGGGGGACAACTCATATTGAGTTATACTTATTATAAAACCCAGGTTGTTTGTGTATCTGTGTTCGTTTATATATGGGATCGGATTTCTTAAATTTTTCAACAAAACTTCACTTTTTTTGGCAGGTAGTGTTTCTTTTTGTCTTGCACACTTTTTTTATTTTTACATTCAGAATGCCTTAAAAATTCCATTTACAATTGTTTATAATAAAATTCTATTCAATCGGTAGACTCATAACGATTGAAAACAATGTTTTTGTTTGAGTTTGGGTTTGACCAATTCGTAAAAAAAACCAACAAAAAACAAAAACTAATTAAGACATGCGTGTCCATCAACCTTAAACAATAATCTTTGTCAATTTTATTTTTCAGTCTTTATGATGGTCGATACTTGATCTATCTCTTACTGTTACATCCCCGGGCAACGCCGGGCTCTACTGCTAGTAACTAATAAATTACAATAAAAATTAACTTTGATAATCAAAATAATTTTATTTAAATTGGACGTGTTTCGTTCTTTAGAACTTCATTGGGTAAAATGATATTTATATATCGTTTTCCTATACAGGAATTTTTGCAATAATTATTATGTTTTTCAATGGCTATGCAATGAATAGTATTTCTCCGTTACAAGATTCACCATGTCAAGTTCAATATTTGACGTTAATTCTAAAGTCATTTTTGACATTTAGTCAGGCGATTAGCTCTGAGGCTTTGGCCGTAGTGTGTCCAATTCGTGGCGGATTTACTATTCAGGGTGGCCCTTGGCGGGTCGATATCATTTGCTATAATTTTAAACTGATCATATTAACTGTGAACCACTGACCATTATCTGGCAGACCCCAGTTTCGGAACGTCTATTTTAGATCCATCCTTTTGATTGTTAGAGTAGTAGGCACTTCAGTTGGTCATCCATTATGGATTAATCGGAAGTATTTAAGTCTTCGTGCTTACTAAGCTAATCCATAGACCGGAAAAGTTTGAACTTGGGATCACTCTGGTCTAAAGAAAATTATTTTTTGTAATGGCGCCTGTAATAGCAACAAAAAATGTTGTGAAAACATTAAATAGTTTTTCTCCTCCACCCATGCGCGGCAAAAATAATTCGTAGACGAAAAAACAAAACAAAACAAGTCTACAGTTTCCGTCAAATATATATACACACTTTAGGAAAGGAAAATCTTGCATAGATATTGTAATACTAAATTTATTTAGACATTAATTCAGTGATTTAGACATTCAAAGATTAATGCAATTTAACTTTGTGACTCTACAATCACAAGAGATGCTCAGAATGATGGATTTTAGCTTCCAGACATTTATTAGTGCGGCGGATTACTGCTTGGGCAAAGTTGGCCAAAGTGTCCGGTGGGATTGCTGTACATGCATTTACAATTTCTTGTCTAAAGGCCGCCAATGTAATGTCATCTGGCATGTAAGTAAATATCGTACTACAGTAAACAGTATTATGACAATTTGTTAAAACTACGAAAGACAAGTTTTTCTTTTTCTGTGTATATACACTTTTTTTGGCGGACTTTATATATATATATATATATATATATATATATATATATATATATATATATATATGTATATGTATATATGTATATGTAGTTAGAGTAGCATTCTTAAAAATTAGTAATAATTTATTATATATAAGTTATTAAATTTTACAAATGTATATTAAATTATTATTAAATTTTACACACACACACATATATATATAATATTATTAAATTTTACAGATACCACTTTAATCAAAAAATAACATAATTCTTTATGTTGAACGTACTTCAATGGACTACTAATAACAATATTACCAAGTATAAACATATTACATCACCAACCTTTATTGAATCTAACGTGTGTTTATCTAAAACAAACGGTATTTACGTAAAAACGTTACCAAATCAAAATGCGAAAAACCATCAAACATAATATCTACTACACGCACATTAACATTTGTATCCCACGCAGAAAAACTAGAATTATTACATACACAAAGCGATATTTACAGTTTTTCAGTTAGGCTTGAAATCAGTTAATTTCTTGGAACTCCTAATGGACGCGTCGTCTCTTTGAATTCGGGACACCAAAAATTATACTAACGTTTGTTTAACAAGTTGAATGCACGTGAAACATGATTAACAAATGAATTTCAAATAGGAGTTTCTTGTTCTCCATATCTCATTTTCTGATGAAACTTTAATAAAAGTGAAACGTTTCCTATTTGTTATTTATCATATATATTTGTGTGTTTTAAAAGAATAGGGAAGTTGACCAGATTCAATGTGTGTTAATTAACTTGAGCATCGACAACTACTATGTGCAGCTTTACAACACCATATATATATATATATATATATATATATATATATATATATATGTATATATATAATATGCGTATGTGTGTACCGAGGAAGAGACTCCAGACCTAGGAATCAACACTGTGTGGTGTCTGTCTGGCGTGATACTGACAGTCAAGATGCAGTGTTTTTTAAATGCACGCTAACTATATCTACAAAGCTTCTATCACCAACTGCACTGTTCCCCTGTAAATAGAGAAAATTTTAAACACACATACATATATAACACTATAATTAGACAGTAATCATTCATTTGAATATGTTTTGTAGTTCAGAATATCTGTTAAGCCAATTTGATATGCATATCTGGATAAAAGACAAAAGGAAAACTTATTTTCCAACGCGTTTTGTCCCTTAAGAAACTTTAGCAAGGTAAGTGTGTTACATTTCGTAACTTGTATACAAAAGTGTATAAATAATGCACTGGTTGTGCATAATGTTCTTCATGGAACGAAACATGTTGATAATAAAATGATTTCTTTTTGCCCTTTATTTATATTGTCTTTACTGATATATTTTATTTATATCCGAGTTTTTACATATATATATATATATATATATTTAGGTACCTCCACGAGATCGATAAAAAAAGAGCATAGCATGATGAAAAAGATGCCAAACTTGGCGAAAACAAATATCGTCTAAATGTTTATGATATTATTAAGAGGAAAGATGAAAGTATTTTTGAGGTATTTTTTTACATTTTTTAATCGTTCCTTGTTTTTTTTAAGTCAGCAAAATTGACCATTTTTTTCCATTTTATAAAAACCTTGAAATCTCACTTTGAAATTCATTTAAATATCAATTATCATGTTTTCAAAACTTATTTTAAGAAAATCAGAAATTATAATGTTTATTTAAAATATTTTGAACCAAGCTTAACTTAGCTTCTGCGCCGAAAAGATGTAATTTGAAAATAAAACAAAGCAGGTCATAAACTTTCGCGTCACTTGACAGGTGATGAATGACATATTGACGGATTCCGTGAGGCTAATTTGTTCTACGGAAGGAGAAAAGTGAAATAATTTACATTTAAGTGAACAAATTATTTACCGCGTTATTATTAAGGAAAACTTTCAGCGCTCTAATTTTTTTTTGTACTTAGCTTTCACCTTTACGTTTACGATGCTTTATGGAAAATATATTATAAAGAAATTAAAATAAGACTGTTAAAAGTGAGATTAAATTTCATATTTCATAAGAAAGGTATCTAATTTATAGGTACCCTTCTTCTGAAATTTTATCAGAACTGTACATAAAATACTATAATTTTATGTACATTTACTAGATTTTACTGTTATTTGTATTTGCATTCATTTTATTATTAATTTTGATATTTCATTTATGGAAAAAAATGCCATAAATGAGATTAATATAAAAATAAGATCATATAAATTTCATAAGATGATACTGATACTTGTAGGTACCCTTCTCAGTTGAAATTGAAAAATCAAATTAACTTTTCCACACGTGTTTTCGTAAAAAGTAAAGGCCTTAACAGGAGAACAATGCTTAACTCAAATAACGCAACTTAATTGTATTCTGGTTGGTCTTCCGTACTTTATAATTACAGCCGATTATAAACACAAAATTACATTTCTTAATTACTGTGGATGATACAATTTACAACGCGCTAAAAAAAGATCTATTTCACAAGGATACTTAGGAAACCCGATGTGGCTTTTAACTAATTTTATAATATTTTAACAACTTAAATGTAAAAATCTATTATAATTAAGAAATAACAAATAATTATATTAAAAATTCATTTTTCATCGAAAAAATCTCTTGCTTTCAGAAAATATTGTCCATATTCATAAAAACAACTAAAAGCAAATAAAAGCATTTGAAATTAAATAATATCTTTGTTTTATTGAGTTTTGTATGTTACAATTCAGAGCTGATTTTCAGGTGTGTGTGTGTGTGGGGGGGTCCAATTAAAAACAAAAAAAAAAACATGATTTGCATTCCTCAAAGCCTTGTGCTTTTAACTAGTGTAATCACTAAAACCGATGCGATCGAATTTCTAGCGTTTTCATAAATTAATCATGGGGTGTGGGGGTAATAATTAAAATAAACTTTGATCTTTCCTCTTAATAATAACAAGCATTTAGAAGGTAAAAATTTTGTTTTCGGCAAGGTTGGCGTCTTTTTCATCAAGCTATGCTCTTTTTTTTTCGTGGATTTAATATATATATATATATATATATATATATATATATATATATATATATATATATATATATATATATATATATATATGTATAATTACTATAAACATTATTTCTAGTGATTACGTGTTGCTATCCCTAGTTTTTCATTTTCTTAAAAATTGAAATTAATAAGTGCCTTAAATTGAGAAGACCTACTAAGTAAAATTGTGCTTCCGACCGGAATCGAACCTTCATCTCTTTTTTGATCAGGAAACCATGTTTTTGCCAAAGTGTGGCGGTACCAGTTTAGCCACAGGGGTCAGCCTGCAAGAGCAACGTTTGAATGACCTATTTAAAGAAAGCATGTTTCTCAACCGGTCTTTTACGAATCTACAGTTGCTAGCTTCAGTTTCTTATTCGAAACGTAATCAAATTTTTGAAAGGATTTTTTTATCCGACATTATTTCTTATTACTGTAGACGTTATTTTTTAGTGGGAACACTAAAAATAACATTTATAGTAATAAAAAAGTATGTCGGATAAAAAATTCCATTAAAAAAAATTACACATGTACACACACACACACACACACACACACACACACACACACATATATATATATATATATAAACACAAACGTCACTAACTTTAATAATATATACGAATCAATATTAAAGAACGCTGGTTGCAGTGTAACTGTGAGTTAGCTAATCTAGCAGACCATTGCAAGAGAAGCGAATTCGATGTTCGTTTAGTGATCTTGTGTCAGACTAACCTCTGTAAATCTACTATCTATATTTCTCATGTTGTCTGTCGTGGGCGTTGTTACCTCGCCCAGGCCGCATTTCTCACCCGATTTCGATGCGGTTTTCACCACAAGTTTGAAAATGGCTGCCGTAAGGACATGACGGAGACCGATTTTTGAGTTCGGACTCAGGTTCCGAAAAAATCGATAATCGAAAAAATCTGCTTACAGAAGAAATGATCGCATTTGAACGAAATTTGACACTCTATTAGAGTCTACCATTAGAAGTGTTGTCCAGAAGTTTCATGACCACGGACCCCTAAACAGCGCGGAAAATCGATAAAACCCCAAAACCGATACGCCCAGATGGCGACTGAGCCGCATGTCGGTTTTTAGCGAAAACCGACCGGATTTATGAGGAGGCAATTGGGAGTCAGCATATGAAGTTTCAACTCTGAGCGCCAAACAGAGTACAAATCGACAATCGGTCAACCCTTAAAATGTTTTTCCGGTTAGGTATTTCCTAAATGCAGATGAATTAAAGGTCACGCTATGCGCGGGAAGAAACAGGTCAATGCGTGCAGTGGAGTGGAAGAAAACATTTGACCTCAAATTCTGGAATGGATGCAGGGCCATTAAAATTCGGCTTTTTTTTTTATCCCTGCTACCAGGTCTGACTTTGAGTCACAAATGACATATTCGACTTTGTCAACACTTTTGCTTTAATCGTCGCATCTTACCAAAATAAGCACTTCCTTTATTCGCGTCTTTACTGAAAAAAAAAACCCCTCATACGTGCTAAGTTAATATGGTTCCGCCCTCAGCAGTCCATTTTCCAATTCTTTAAACCTTTTCCCCTAGCCCAGGCCGCAACCCAGACCTGACGAGGAGTTTTTGCGCTAAAACAGCTGGGCTTCTTCCAAATCCATTTCAAAGCTAATGCCGGCAAACGGTTAGCGGCTTTTCGTTGTCGCACAAACCAAACGAGCAAACGATTCATTGCGGCTCCTTGCATTCTCATCGCCGGGATCACGTGCGTTAGAACCAAGCTGCATATGCAGCAGGCAGCTTGACCCCGTTTACGGCCAAGCCTTGCGCCGGCCAAATCATGCGCGCATGAGTGAATGCGCGCTAGCATCTTCCATTTTGCGTGAGCTCATTCATTGGTCTAAGTCATGGCCATTGTCCAGGCTACACCAATCAATGACAAGTCACGCTCCATTTAAATACCTTTAGCGCGGCTGCATTCGCACTCACGTCTTCATTTGATCGCCATTAACGCATCTGTCCTTGGGTTCATTGACAACTTCCTGCTACCGAAAGTTACCTATTTGCTTAAAAGTTTGCATTACCCATTTTATCTCCGCGTTCTGCCTTTACTGCGCAGCCCAGTCCAACTTAGCGTTCCATACCTATTTCTACTTTTTCGTAGTTCAGTTTTGCTATTAGACAGTTAACTGTTGTCGCAAGTTACTTCTCTTCTGCCTTTAATACGCGGCCCAGTACACCTCAGTATTTCACTACTTTTTAACCTTCAAGGCTTCAACGTTTTGGTTGCGTAACCTCTTCCTACAGCGACGTTTTCGTTCTGCCAGAAAGCACGGCCCATAGCTAGACGAAGCTTTTTCCATACCACTCCACTTCATTTTTAGTTTTTGTATACAACAAGGTTGCACCACTTCAACTTCGACATCAATTTCTATTCGCATTCTTACACAGCATTTCTACAACCCATTAAATGGCTCCTACACGACGAACATCCGCACGTCAGCAACTGAAGACTCCTAATACCGTTAACGTTACACATGCAGAAAAGGCGACAGGGGAGGCGCACATAATAACTCCGGTTACAGATGATAATATAGCGTCTATTTTGCACTCTTTTGCGTGTCGTGGCGATGACCAACCCGGCAGCTCTGCAAAGGCTGCAAAAACACCCAGGCGATGCAACCTTAGAAAGCGTTCTAAAAAAGCCTCACTTGCTAAAGGGAAACGGGAGCTCTTCTGAGTGCCGTTGCGATGATCGACCAGGCAGCTTTGTTAAGCGTACCAAAATACCATGGCGATGCAACCTTAGCAGGCGTTCTAAAAGAGCCTCTGCGGCAAAGAGAAAGCGGGAGGAGGAAACAGATGTAAAGGCCTCTTTGAGGCTTTCCAGTCAATCTCAACGGAGGCAGTATGTTTTGTCACATGAAACGCTTGGTAAGCGTAACTACCGTTTGTACTGCAAATCAGTTTACACATATTCGTTGAAAAGTAAGTGGAAACTACCTAAACGCTTGCAAGACAACAAAAAAGCGGCTTCATTACAAGCGCGTCTGCGGTCTCGACAGAGCCCGCATCGAAAAGCTACACGCAATGCAGCCGACGCGGCTGCAACTTCCATTCGACGGTCCCAGGAGACCACGGCTGAGAAAACCGCATGTAACACAGCGAAGGCTGCGGCAACGTCCATTCCACGGTCCCAGGAATCCATGGCTGAGAAAACCGCACGCCATTGAGCCGACGCCGCTGCAACTTCTGCTGCAAGGGCGTCGGAAATTTCCACGCAAAAGCGCAAAAGGCGGCAACACGATGCAACTTCAACTTCAGCTGCTAGAACTGTAGAAGGACCTACTGAAAGGCTTGAAAGGTTGCAGACTGTTAACCAGCGCCGCCATGCCCATCGAGGGCTCTGTAGCCCAACATTCAGTTTTGGTTTAAGATGGCGTTCAACTATGAGACAGTTTTGAGGCTTTTCGGTCGCAAAGACCTCCAAATAGGATCCATGTCAGTTGTCTGTGGACATTGCAATGCCAAAAGAATGGCCTGGAGACTCGGCAGGTTTGTGTTGTTCAGACGGTAAGGTACGGTTGCAACCTTTTCAAGAACTAACTGCCCGGTTGAAAGCCCTGTTGGAGGGTTCCAGTCCAGACTCCAAACATTTCCTCGCAAAAATCAGACAGTATAATTGTGCCTTCCGGATGACTTCTTTTGGTGGTAATGCCTTCCGCGAAGTCGGTTGGAATTCCACCTTCAAGGTTCAAGGTCAGGTTTACCACCGGATTGGGTGTCTTTTGCCGGAAACTGCCACTGATTCGACCTTTCTACAAATATACTTCATCGCTGACTACAATCAACAGGCAGATGCCCGCATTTTCATTATTCCCGAGAACCATACAGGCCAGGACAATCATCATCGCAGGGATGTCATAATGAGTCTCCAACAAATGCTCCACTAGACAAACAACTATGTCCGCAAATTTAAGTATGCTCTCGAAAATAACACTTCTTCTTATTTCATTATTGTAATTGATGCTGACAAACTGCCTCAGGGAGAGCACGAACGTCGTTACAATGCTCCCGCAAGTAACGAAGTTTCCGTCATTGTCAGCGATATTCAGCACAACAGACATGGCATTGTTATCGAATCGCGCAGCAGTGGGCTCCGAAGAATCAGTGAAAAGCAAAGGTCCTACGATCCACTGCAATACTCACTTCTCTTCCCTTACGGAGAAGATGGGTACCACTTTGGCATTCTGCAAAATGGGTCCACCTTAAAAACTGTGCCTTGCAGGGATTTCTACGCCTACCTATTGATGGTACATTCAATCATCTTCATCGAAGCCGGCAACTTTTCCATCAATTCATAGTAGACATGGCTGCTAAGATGAAATCCGAAAGACTCTGTTACATCAGATTGAATCAGACCAAGTTGCGCTGCGACTCGTACATTCACCTCCGTGATACTCTACGAAATGACGCTTACCTACGCAATATAGGCAAGATGTGCATACTACCTGCAATGTTCACAGGCAGTCCACGATACATGCACGCGAGGACGCAAGACGCGATGACATACGTTCGTAAGTACAGCCGACCAGACCTATTCATAACTTTCACGTGTAACCCAAAATGGTACGCAATTGCTAAAGAAGTTATGCCAAGTTATGTCCAAACCTCATTGGGCGCGTTTACCATCTAAAGTTAGGAAAGCTAATGGATGTGATTACAAAAGGTTCATTTCCCACTTCTTTAGACATTGTTCTTTCTCCCAGGCCGCATCCCAGATCCGATCTTTCAATTTACGTCATTGTGTCATGCCGGAGCCCGATTTTTTTATTTACGACTCAAGCTTTGTAAAAAAAACAAAAAACGTTTAACTCACAGGTGATACGGATTTTGGGGTTTTAAGTTGAATGTCTCGCCTGCACTACGCGGCCCAGTACATCTAAGCTTTTCACCTCATTTTGGACTCTGTGCAGTGGACTTCGCGTTGTTAAACACTTTTGAGCTCTTTTTATTTGAACTTAAAATCGGATCAATGTATGGTTTCCAAAGTACCGGGTTAACAAAACAAGGGCACTCCCAAGTAGTATGACCAGTCTCAATATTTCAGGAAACTGGATTGGGTGTGAAAAAGTATTTGTTTTTAACATTGTTTTATCATTCGGTTTTTCCAGTTACGAGTTCTTTTTTAAAGCTGATCGTTTTGTGTTCATTTTGTTTAGTTCTTTTTTCGTAACAGATTTAATGTTTAGTATAGAGCTTAGAAAAAATTCGCAGTGTGAAATAGGCAAGAAGTAAGGCATGTAGCAACATCAGCACGACAAAGGGCACCCCTTTAAAGGCAAGGAATGGCAAAAATATTTTAATATTTAAGTAATAGCGATTGCTCTATGAGTCGTAAGATTTTTTAAATCAAGCACGGGCAACGCCGGGCCATGCTGCTAGTATTTACTAAAAATCTAGACAGTTTTCAACGTAGTGGAATTTAATATCGGACTTTTTAATATCAGATGAAGGCACGTGTGTGTATAAATAGTTGGAATTAACAAGGGTTAAATAGCCTCCAAAATCAAATTAACCATTGATAGTAAATTTTATTAAGCAAAGCCATGAAGGAAATATGAATCAAAACAACGAACGTAAAAAAAAAAAAAATAAATAAAAATAAAAGAGACTTATTTCTTTGACTGCGCTCTCTTGTTGCGTCAGAACAAACTCGAAGTAAAATGTCAAACGAAACGAAGTCTACTTGTTAGTTGAGGTTGTTGGATATTTCCTCTCGGAGGCGGAGATCAGTGATCAGGCCTGTGTATCAAAGTTGGAACTTCGAATATAGATCATCAATACAGGAGCCACCTTCCCTTCTGAAACATGGAGCTAGGTTAGGTAATTTTTATACATCTAGAGTATTATGTAGACTTGTTATTTTTAGACTATCACTTGTTTTGCTCCATGAAACACCCTTTAATTTACAATAATTATTTTAGTATGGAAAAACATATCACGAGTAATCGTTCTTTTATGATGGAATACATGGTTCAACTGAAAGGTCAGGATAATTATTTTTTCTAATAATAATGCTATAAATTTATATGAATAAAAGGTTTTGTGAAAACCTTTGAATCAATGTAACGTTATAAAACTATCATTGTCCACTGGTTGTGTTTAATGATATCCACGCAAAAAAATGCATATTTTTTCCTCTATTCTACAATGAATCATTGTAAGGCGATGTTAAATATTAGTTTTCTACGCCATCCGAAAGTAGAGCGTTTCTAAATATTTCGTAAGCCGAACTGGCGTAAACAAAGTAGCAATTATTATCATTAATTTATTTAGTAAAACTTTTGAGCGTACTCATAACCGCAAATTAATCTTGTATGATATTTTTCATTGCGAGCGACAATGTGGCAATGACTGAAAACAAGCGTAGAACTTTACAAAGAACTACAGGATAGGAAAACTCACGAGGCTCATCAGTCAAGCATCCTGTCATATTTCAAGCCTGACACATCAACCACAGCAGACACTCAGCATCGACATTGGACAGTGAAGCAGATATATTTCTTGATCATTTCACGTCAAGCAAGGCGATAATGCCACTACGACGCAAGGAGTTACTGGGAGTGAGAGAGAAAGGACAACAAAAGAACAGAAAGGCAGAAGATTGTGATTGATGTTGCATTTAATTTTTTTTGTTTTGACAGCGAAGCAAGAAACCGGAAGAGAGTTTAACAGACAAGAAGTGCGAGAAAACAAACTATTAGGATAGAACTTACGGCTACATCGAGCTAATTCACGTGTCTGAGAACTTTAAAAAATTCCTATGTAAATTAATGGTTAATTGATTATAAACGTTACGCCACTTCAGAAAAAGAGGAGGGGAGGTCACTGTATAATTGTAAATTCTTCGTAAAAGCGAAGTAGCGTGTGGTGAACATTCGTAAAGCGAGAGTTATCTATACGAGTATATTTCGGGTTACAGTCGGGGATGAGAAATAATCTAAAGGTCATCTATAAGAAAAAGGCGGAACCGTCAAGTCATGACTCATTCATCACTGAGCGACTCTGTCAAACATTTTTTTTGTCAAGGACATTCGATCAAGAGATCTGACGATAGAGCCTAAGGTGAATGGATCCATGCCTTTCCTACAGGAATTCATGAGAAGAGGATATAAGCGTTCATCAATTCCGTTTTCAGTGCTGTTAATCCTGGCACCATCCCCTTTGTCTTCACGAAGCTATGGTAGATGTAAATGAAGTAAAGCTCGAACATTACATTGTTAGGTGTAATGAGCTTGCACGGTAGTGCCAGAGCTATGCTGCCCGGAACTTCCTTCCTGGTAGGGCCACCCAAGGCGGACAGGTCTGACACACACGTCGGCTAATAAGGGCTCTGGTGAAAATCAAGGAGCGTCTGCATCGGTAACCGGCGGCTTCTGGTCGTTCCTGTCTCTGCGTCTGTGGGAATCGGCAAGCAAAGAACGTTATCCGAGTAGGCCTGGTACCCTACTTCTGTAATTTATCCCAAGAATCTTCTTCTCATAACAGGAAGAAGCCGGCTCAATCCGCCCAGGGTGAATGCCGCATCAGTACAGTACAGTAGTAGATTATTACCAACACCCCATCCCAACGTCAAAGCGCCGTCTTGCGCAACGGAACTGGGCAGATTTGCCAAAGAGAAATACAGGAAGACATTTTCAAATTGAAATTCAAACGATTTTTAATTTGTATAAATATACATAAAACAAAGTCAAATAACAATTCCAAATAGATGAAATATATAATCAAAATATTACTAGAAACCATTTAAATTTAACGTGTCCTGTATTTCTGTATTAATAAGTCTGGTAAAACTACCCATAAAAGTAAAAAAATAAATTGTTCCATATATATTATTGAACGCTAATATTGTTCATAGTTTAAGCAATATCTACGGTATTGTACAAATGAAACAGAACAATGCTCTCGCATATAGCCCCCTCCCCCACACTAACAAGGAATTATGGGTACTTATTAAACTGAGAGTTGTGCGCATGACGACAATAACTGGAAAGTGGGACACACAGGCGGTGCAATGGTGAGCAAGCTTGTCTCGCTAGAATAATTACGAGTGAGTTCGATCGTCACTGAGTGCCCTATACTTTCGGCCTTGTACCACATCTAAGCTACGCTTGGAAAAATCAATAACTAGAAAGTGAGTAGAATTCGGATACAGTTGCAAAACCAAAAAAACAAAAAAAACTGTGAAGGATATTTACTAAATGGCAGACGTAACTCTTCAAGTAGGTATTTTTTTTCTTTTAATATTTGGATGTATATTCTTTTTCAGGTCCCTGTAACAATTATAAAGAGTCTTCCACTTTGAATGGAAGCTTAAATCTCCCGTTTGATTTCAAACAGCAACTTCTCTTTTTTTCTCCTGAGATTATTTTACTACTACACCCGTTTAATCCCCGTGCATTCCAAGTACGTAAAACAAAGACAAAGGCTCGTGTGACGGGTATAATAAAAAAAAAAACAAAAAAAAATATCTTTTTTTTTTTCTTGTCTAGTGTTAAGATCTGACCTGATAAGTCTGTAGAAGTGTTTATTTGCCTCCATATCCGGTTACAGACTGTATAAGGTAGGTTTAATATAGGATATAGAAATGTACGGTGTTAGTAGCAAACTTACTCCATCTTGTTGGCTTTTACCTCTTTCTGCAGGTTGTACGACTACATTACAACAATATAGAAATCCTGATTGGAAGATAGATCTTCAAGGAAATATAAGCTTTTACTTCATTAGTGTCCTCCGACTATTAATGGCTGAAGCTCAATAACGTATAAAATCGAATCTTTATTTCCCAGTGAAAAGCGTAACGACAATTAACTTTTTTGGCCATTCATAATGAAATAATATATTCGGTTAATACCTTAAAGGTAATACAGAACTCAATGTCATATTGTAATTATTTCTAAATATTTTTAATAGCGCTATCGTTCCACATTGACAGAATCTTAGAATCTGAATAGGAATTAAAAATGTTTTTTTTTTGTTTTTTTTTTGTTAGCAGAACGTTTTAACATCTCACCGTTTCTTTTTGGCCATTAAGATGTACTTTGAGACTCGGACTTTTAATTGTAGCTGTACATTTTGTGTTCAAAATATGGCCCCTCTTGCCGTACTTCCTGTAGCCTAAGAAATCGATATCCTGTAATCAACATAAATACTGAAAAGCAGTTCTTAAACCGGAAAACATTTTGCTAGAAGAATAAGATTGTTTTCGATCTCATTCGGGGATATTTTCAAAAGAAACGTCTATATATTTTAAATAGTTATATTTTTCTCTATCGGCTTCAATTCAATTTTTAAGCTAAGGGAAGTTTAGCCTAGAGACAGCATATACCGAACACTGTTCGCTTTTTTCATATGTTTTACCATGATTTGTGGCACGTGCCCTTTCGGGTCGAATAATATCAGAAAAACAATAGCGAACAGGCAGTCTGAAACTGTCTAGTATTATATGCGCGGGAACACGCTTAATTTCCTTAAATTTTGTTTGTCGATTTTTTTTGTACAAGTTTCTCTTAACTTCTGGGCTAGTATTCATTTGACTGACTGTGTGTGTATTATATATATATATATATATATATATATATTTATATTTGTAACAATATATTTAAGCTTGTACAAAGCCCCTTTTTGAGGGTAGATAACTGTTAACCGAATTGAACACGTTACCCTTGTGAGCGATGAAGCTGTCAGAGTGGAACGAACATCTCACCAAGGGCTGGTTCGCTACAGAGAGACTTGCAACTTTTTGTCTTGGGTGTGGGGGGTTGTAGGATAGAAAATAATCAATTACCGACAAGGACGCGGAAAATATTTACACATGTGTGTGCCTGTTTCCACCCCAAACATAAATGTAATTATATTCGCCAACTTCATAGCCTGAAAGTATTGATGAAGTTTGGGGGGGGGAATTACACAGAATATTACCGTGTGACATTATTCTGAGCTAAAATGTTTTGAATTATAAAAACAAATAAAGTCGGTAATTAAAATTTACACATCAGTAGATTTTTAATCAATTGATAACTTTAAACGTGTATTTTTTTTTTTTATCAAGTATTTTCCAGAGTGCCCAGTAAAAAAAAAAACAAAACAAAAAAACACAACTTTGTTACCGTTTTATCTTTTAAGAATAATTAACCTTGAATATTCATTCATCTTTCGTTCTGCCCTTCTCGTATGGCTAAGCAACTCACTGATTCAAGGGGCTTCAAGTTATCGTACTTTTCAAAGCACGCCAGAAGTGGCGATTGACAAAATATGCAGAAATTCTTTCTGAATCTTTCAGTCACGTCAGTCGTAACCAGTTTTCAACGGTTGCATCACGTGTTTCTGAATTTATTTATTTTTTTTTTTGTTTTAAATTGGACACCCTGTATATTTTCCATGATTGTAATTGTCAATACACATTCCCGATCATGGAAAACCACAGGAATGGTACTAATTCAGCATAATACGTTCTGAACAAACTGGTATTCGAAGCCTCATTGGGAGTCCGACTTTATAATTATAAAAAAAAAAAAATAGGGAAAATTTTTGGTGGTGAGTAAATATTGTAGATTAAAATTGATTAAACCTTCAAGACACGAAAATTATCAGAATCAATAAATTTTATTTTTAAACCAGTTTTGTGTTCATCACATAAATACAGTGTCAAATCGACCGTAACTTTTTGGAGAATTATCTAGAGCTATTAATACTTATTTACAAATGTCAAGTTTGAAACTGTCCATGTCATTGATTTAAAAAAAAATGTGCTATTGATGTTTTCCTTTCAGTCTCAAATTCTTAATATTATGCATTTATCAATGACGTAAACAAACTGGACATTGTAAATAAGAAATTAGTACAAACAACTCTTTAAGTCAGGGATCAATTTTACACTGATTTTTATATTATGACAAGCTCCCGCCCAATCCTAAAACAAAATGAATTCAACATTTCTCGATTTTGAAATAAATGCTGTCCATAAAGGAATATTTAAGGAATGCTAATACATATTCCTCAAATGTGTTTTCCCTTTTTATTATGAGAGAACCAGTGAATTTAAGTAATACCGACATAACTAAAGTTAGCTTACAATGACACGACCAAATAATGAAGCTAAGAATAACTTTCAACGCAGGTACGTAAGCCTTTCCTTCATTGAATATTGGCCAGTCAAAGACCACTTTGGAACAGAAGGGTAGAGTGGGAAATTAGTTTGTTTTCCGAACGAACGAGAGTTAGACTATTTGGAAAATTTCATATATATATATATATATATATATATATATAATGTGTGTGTGGAGGTACAAAATTTATATACAGTTTTAAAAACTAGGAATTTATTGATTTTAATAGTCTCTAAGACCCTTTCAACCAACATCTCATCAGGAGACAATCGTTGGATAATTAATTAACGAAAAGAACAGTAACGAAAATAAAAGCAAAAAAAAAGGGGAACACGCTAAAATAACAAACAAGTGTATATACATTAACGAGGGAAAATAACGTTTAAATATTTTATTTTTTACGTTTACGTTAATTAATTATATTGTCTCTGTTGATGATGTCGAAATTAATTTAGAGACTTTAAAATCAATAAATTTTGTTTTAAAATATATATATATATATATATATATATATAAAATCACTAAGCAAAACAGGAATGCCACTAGTACGCTTGGGGTTACAGGGAGTAAGAGAAAAGACTGAGTATAGCGGGGGAATTGAGGAAAGGACAAAAGATGAACGGATTCAAGAAGATAGAGGATGACTGAAGATTGTAGTTATCAGGGGAAAAAATAAATGGAAGGAGTTCCGCAGGCGGGAAGTTAAAGAAAAGGAAGTATTGGAGTGGAAGTGGCGGTTGCATTTAGCTATTTCCCCAGTAAACGGGTCGGACCAAGATGACGACCCAGTAGTACGCTTAAATTCAAGGGCACGAGGGGTGGGAGAAAGCTCGTCAGAGCAGTTGCCATGAAAATATTTGTAGAAAAGACAGAGGGAAGCCACGCCATTTCGATAAGAAAGTAACTGAAGTCAAGCTGCCTGGTCAGGATCGATTACATTGCAGATCCTTCTTTGGATTTTGTCAAGAACCGCGATAGTAACAGCAGCATTGTTCACTGCACGGACGAATGGTACATTTGTAAATGTGCAAGATGGACACTGACAAGCAATATTTTCTGGCACTACACAGTGACCCAACTTTCCTTGCAGTAGATAGTGGGTGATATAAAAGGTTGGGGGAGGGGGGGTCAGTAATAACGGTAGGTTGGTTTTGAGGCGGGGTGGGGTGGAAATCAACTGGTCAGCCCTGTCTGTTCGGCACGCCAGAGCAGGACCACGCACGTGAGTCTTTTTAAAGAAAACACGTGCATAATGTAAATTTGCTACGCCAAGAAATATATTTTTTTTTTTTTACCTTTTCAACCTCTTTGTTTCTAAAGAAAGATATAACTGAGAAAAAAAAATGTGCTTATTCATATGGGCTTACGGCTATATCATGTTAAAACACCGGTTACCGTACGATCACCGAAGCTGTGCAGCGTCGAGCCTAGTCAGTACCTAGATGGGTGACTGTTTGGGAACATCAGGGGTTATAGACGGGATGTGAGGTTGTGCTAATAATGGATAATGGCTCGGATTTGTTTATCGGAGTGCCGAATTCCTACCCCATTTGGATTCGTTATAGTCAATTATGCATAAATACCCTTGGGGAAGGTATGAATCCACCTCTTCTCCACCCCGGCTGAGTTAATTAGTAAGACTTGTATAACCAAATCATTATTTCCCCTTTCCCAGAAAGAAAATTCTTACAATCTAAAACTATTTTCTTGTTTTAAATAACCTGCAAAGGGTTGATAAGCCGTAAAAGCTAATCCATCGAGAATTCTTCATATCAACTGATCTGATTGCTATGGTTGAAAATTAATGTCTAATTACTGCGAAAGAGAAATACTTATTTCCCTTTCATCTGTATGCACACACACATCATCAGGGTCATTTCATCAATCTGACAAGCCGAACTCCATCCAGATTCTCGTTCGTGTGCAAAACCTGAAAAAAAAAAACCCGTTTTACCTTCACAAGGTGAAATTAACGTCACGGCGAGTGATGAAAACGGTGAATCATAGTTTCCATATTGTTGGTTGTTTGTTCAGGGTTTTACTTCCATGTTCCGTGTGGCGTTCTAGTTAGGTGACACGGGGTCCAATAGACTAATGGATCAGTTCCTCTCTTCGGCCAACGAGAACTCACACTCTCTCTCTCTCTCTCATCAACTCGTCTGCCCATCTCTACATTAAGACGCGCGACTAGCAACTTATCTAACGCGTGGGTTTGAAATTCTCGGTCGGTCCGATATCCTGTCCTAACTGACTCTAATATAAGCCTGTGAACGGAACTTCTAATTTCTGACCAAGTGGCGTTTATTTACTGCTAGTTATAAAACGCTACACACTCCAGACTCTGAGTCATTTTGGATCCTTTTGACAGGATGTGTGTTCTAATGACGTCAAGACCATATTGTGTCATATATATATATATATATATATATATGGGCAACATTTATTGATAGACTCTACACACACACAACTCCTTGAGTATACTTTGTTAGGAAGTCCTGTTTCCGTTGTTAGACTATCCTCAATTGATTTTGTTGTCATTATTCTGCGACAAGAGAACCTGATCGTGATAGATTAACACGCCGTTTTTTTTTTTTTATTTCTCAAGATTTATTTCGTCGTATTGAACAACGTGAATATTATTCTTCTAAATAAATACATTGTCAAAAGCTTCATTCATTGAAGCCGGAATGCATAAATTCTGTGTCTTTTTCATCTTTCAAAACTCAAATCAATTTTATTCGCTTTATAAGCGCAACTTATTGACGGAACAATTATGGATGTGCAATTTTTTTATGTATTTTACAATTTGCCAGTCAGTTATACACGCTTAGGCGATCATGTATCTATCGATACATGACTGACTAGGTAGATTTTTTTTCCTGCAGTAAGTTGTAATTTCTTTCTGCGATAGACCAGTTGCCATCCAAGGCTATAGAACCCAGCCTTTCTTGCTATTTACCCACAGCTGGGGGTATTAGCACGTAAGTGAATATAATGGATTCCACTGGAATTCGAACTCGGCTCCCCGATTCCTCAATCCGAGCCGCTATCCATTACTCCTCCTACAATTTTTCAACAAGTGTTTAATATCACGGAGAACTCTTCTTTTTTTTTTCCTTGCGGAAAAATCAATAAGTACGTTGGTTGATGAAAAAAAGATTGCTGAAAGATTTTTTTTATTAAATAAATATCCTTCATTCCAACTCCAGTATTTATCACAATGAAAATTTTCAGTTAAAAATGGAATTATGCATTATCAGGACATTAAATATATTTATTAATATAAGTTCGAAATGTTACTCGGATCAACAGACATCTGAAGAAACCTGGAAGGCACAATGGCCGAAACTTCGCTGCAATAAAGATGAGGATATTAATTTGCCTGTAATGAATATAATTAGATTCAGGTAATAATTTTATCCAGAGATGTGCTTCTGTAGTAATGCCCTCGCAAAGACAGAATTTTTTTTTCTCTTTTAAATTTCATTTGAGTTGTCTGTATGGAGCAAGAGCCGACATTGTGTATATAAGTAAATATATACCGTTTTTTTTTTACTAAATAAAAGTGCCGTCAGGTGGGATTTTTCCCAACTTGTAAGCGTGCCGGTTGAAATAAATATTCTATTAAGAATTTTTATAAGTTTGATAAAGGTAGATAAAAATAATCATGCCATGGAGAAAATGTTTTTGAAGAAAACATAAAAATAAACGAGCTGTACATAAGTTGGCGAGAAATGAGATTCTTTAACCATGCCGGCGCTTGTATTTGGAACTTACCAGTCGGGACGAAATACAAATGCTGACATAATTTCGTGCAAACTCGGGGTCGAGTAGTGAGGGCGTTGACGTTGCTACCATGAGATTTGTGTTTAAAATTCACCATAGTCAATTAGTCGGTCCCAGCGTGTGGCACCGTTGTTAAGTGCCTGAAAATCATGCCCCGTGTTGACCCAAGCGTTTTGAGTGAAATCGGGTCGACTAAGCTGAATCCATTGATGATTGCTCTTGCACGAAGTCACCTTGTCGGAACTACAAAGAGAACCTTGTATATAATGGTGACCATCGTACCAATAATTACTAGAGAATCTGAATCGGTCTCGTAATCTCTTGCAAAAAAATTACTGGATATTTGCGAAGGAACTTGTTTGGCTATTAATACTGAGTAACTGATTGCTCAATATTTGTAGCTTTGTGCCAAACTATGCTTAGTAAATAAAATTTATTGATCTCTGCAAGAACGCTGACCTCAACTCAATATTGAAGTACTGAGGCGACCTGCTGCTGTTTAGTATCACAATAGCAAGATGTTATTCGATAGCAAGAATTACCGGATACTGCTGGCGTGGCAAACTGAGTTTTTTTTTCTTGTGTATTTGTCTGCTCAAGAAGCTTATATAATAAGACGAAGTCGATTCCAAAGAACTTCCCCGAGAAGTGAAAGATCTGAAATGTTAACGGTTGATTCATCTGTCTATATTTCTGAGATGAGGTATTATGCACACTATTTACATTATTCGGACTATTGTCCTCATCTTTGTTGCCATATTTATCTCAACGTTTCGGCCGTTGTACATCTCCGGCCTTCTTCAGGTAGTTGGAATGTCGAACTGAACCCTTTATTTCGCTCACTGGGGTAGATTGTTCTAGTTCCACGTGCCATTTCTAATGGATGTCAGTTATCTCCTGTTAATTCCCCTCTGAAAGTTCTCCACTGCCCTAACCAAGCATTGAACTCTCACTCCAGTGACAGGACCCAAAGAGTGTGAGTTCAATACCTGGTTAAATCAGTGGAGAACTTTCAGTGGGTAATTAACAAAAATAAATAAATAAATAAATTACCAGCAATAAAAATCTTGTCGGTATTAAATTCTCTATTAAAGTTGGTATGCCGTAAAACAAACCAAACCAAACTTTTGCACATAGAGATAAAAATAAGATACAAGCTTGCTGGCTTTAGTTTTGTTACTCCTTTGGTCTTTTAAAGCGGGTCTGAAACGTGATGCACACCTTGTGCAAGAATTTACATAGATTTTACGGTATTAATGTATAAGTTAGATTGCAGCAGCATTATAATCACAATCAGAACTTTTCTCGTCAAATATCTTTGGGATTTTGGAAAGAATCATCCAATCTGAACATAATTGTTGCAGGTAACGAAGAGAAAAGCTCTCAAATTGTGTATGTAACACTTCCATTAAAACTGAAAAAGAATGTGGGGGGGGGCGAATAAAAAATATCATCACTATACCGAGATCTTTGAAAAATAAAGTTGAGTTGTTCCAGTGATTACTGTAACAGCTTTACCAATTCTAATGACACCAGCTGGCAGATTGAAACTCTTATGGGTCTGAGGAGGGAATGCCATCGGTCAAGAATACTAAGAAATATGTTGGAGATTTGGAGTCGCATTCTGTCAATCATTGAGAAATATTCACTGAAGATAAATAATTCTAGAGACCTTGTTGATAATTAGGAAGATTTTAAAGCGTCGGAAGTTGGAATAAAAAACGAATAAAATAAAGTATAAACAGGAAACTATCTGAAAAGAACAAATGAAAACAAAATGTAGTGTAGAAAATCTTGAAGCGAAGGAGGCGTAACAAATTCTGTTTTAAAGAATGGGGGGAGAGGAAAAAAGAAACTTAGAAAATGATAGACGCTAAGAAACAGGAGTAGGAGGAAATGTCGAAAGACTACATGAGGAAAAAGAAACGTGTTTAGAAGACGCTGAGGAAGAGGAAGATAAACAAATTGGGTATGAGATTAAAGAAAAAAACGAGAACGATTTCTTTGTTGTAATTCTGTTATTGTTCTTGACGTCAGAAAGCGTGGGATGAGGAGGTACGCGCAACTGGTCAAAAACGGTCGTTCGTTCGTTTGGTCTGAACCTGTGCCAGTTGGCTCCAGAAAACCTTTATCAGATCGTAACAACACCTATTCTTCTTTGGGAATAGCAGGGGTTGTACGGTCCACAAGTGGATATTGTTTTTGTTTTCACAAGTGCAGCTATGATACGCGTTATATGAAAGAAAATAGTTTCACAGAAAACAAATGTATCTATTCTTTAGAACTAAAACATTCAAAGTCATATTGCGATAAATTCGTTTGTAAATACTTGACTCAATTTGGTTTTCTTTTATAGAAGCTTTAGAATTCATCATTAAACAATTATTTTTAGTAGATACACTTGCACTCCTGTGCTCTGGAAAATACTTCTCAATGTGTAAGAATTTAATGCACATAAGGTAAAAACGAAAAATTGTCAAAAACAATTTAAACATTAGATAAAATATTAAGTGAGTGCAAAAAGACCGTTCTTATATTCTTATGACATAATCTTTAAGTCATGTAAATTCATAGCATCATTATTTAGCTGCTATAGTATGGTCTTTCTGGGATTTAAAAAAATCCTTCAAGTGAATGTGAATTGTTTCTTTTATCTTAAAAGAACGATTGCAGTTTTATTTTTTTCTAAATTGTTTGTTGGAAATCGATGACCAGGCATGCTGTTGCGCGGAGCAAAATGAAATAATCGACATGATCATTTGCTGCGTCGCTTTTGTAACATGAGGAACCTTAGATAGTACCATATCAGGTCGTTTATAAAATTTATTTCAAAACTTTCCTTTGAACTAGTCGAGTAATTCACTTCTAATTTTTCGTGTTTTTTGTACTGAGTTCGTGTTTTTTGTACTGAATCTTTCTTCAAAAGGTTCTCCTGTTCGTAAGGTTTCAAGAGCTGAGGTCATCAAGCATTTCGTTCTTGACTTCAAAATCTCTCCTGTTTAAAACTGTAAACAATTACTGACACGTGCTTGCACCACATTGTTTTATTGAAGAATACAGTGGTGAATGTGCCCTTTTTTTAACCTTCTCTAAAAATAGGTACCTCCACAAAATCGCTAAAAAAAGAGCATAGCTTGATGAAAAAGACGCCAAACTTGCCGAAAACTAAATTTTATTGTCTAAATGCTTATGTTATTATTAAGAGGAAAGACGAAAGTTTTTTTTTTAATTATTTTAAAAAATTTTCCTTCTTTTAGAACATTCTAAATTTTAATTAAAAAACCTTTTTCTATTTGTATCAGCGGAACTAGTAAATAACATAGACAATTTTTAGCACGTTTTTTTGGTATGACACACATTAATTTGAAAAATCGTGCAAAAATAGAAATAATTATCGGATGTTAATGAAACTTTCAGAAACTATTCACAGCTGATCGAAATTATTATAAATGTTTTTTTTTTATGAAAGTCATGGTTTACCCCCCCCCCATAACTAATTTTATGAAAACGCTAGAAATTCGATCGCATCGGTTTTAGTGATTACAATAATTAAAAGCACAGGGCTTTGAGGAATGCAAATCATGTTTTTTTTTTGTTTTTAATTGGATACGCAGTACCTGAAAATCAGCTCTGAATTGTAACATACAAAACTCAATAAAACAAAGATATTATTTAATTTCAAATGCTTTTATTTGCTTTTAGTTGTTTTTTATGAATATGGACAATATTTTCTGAAAGCAAAAAAATTTTTTCGATGAAAATTATATAAAATTAGTTAAAAGCCGCATCGGCTTTCATAAGTGTCCTTATGAGATAGATCTTTTTTTAGCGCGTTGTAAATTGTATCATTTTGACTAATCAGAAGATACCCAGTAATTAAGAAATGTAATTTTGTGCTTATAATCGAGCTGTAATTATAAAATACGGAAGACCAACCAGAATATAATTAAGTTGCGTTATTTGAGTTAAGCATTGTTCTCCGCTGTTAAGGCCTTTACTTTTTGCGAAACACGTGTGGAGAAGTTAATTTGATTTTTCAATTTCAACTGAGAAGGGTACCTACAAGTATCAGTATCATCTTATGAAATTTATATGATCTTATTTTTTATATTAATCTCAGTTACGACATTTTCCATAAATGAAATATCAAAATTAATAATAAAATGAATGCAAATACAAATAACAGTAGAATGTAATAAATGTACATAAAATTATAGTATTTTATGTACAATTCTGATAAAATTTCATAAGAAAGGTACCTATAAATTAATTAGATACCTTTCTTAAGAAATATGAAATTTAATGTCACTCTTAACAGTTTTATTTTAATTTCTTTATAATATATTTCCCATAAAGCATCATAAACGTAAAGGTGAAAGCTAAGTACAAAAAAAAAAAAAAAAATTAGACCGCTGAAAGTTTTCGTTAAAAGTAACGGGGTAAATAATTTGTTCACGTAAATGTAAATTATTTCACTTTTCTCCTTCCGTAGAACAAATTGGCCTCATGGAATTCGTAAATATATCATTCATCACATGTCAAGAGACGCGAAAGTTTATGACCTGCTTTGTTTTATTTTCAAATTACATCTTTTTGACACAAAAGCTAAGTTTGGTTCAAAATATTTTAAATAAACATTATAATTTCTGATTTTCTTAAAATAAGTTTTGAAAAAATGATAATTGATATTTAAAAAATTTCAAAGTCAGATTTCCATTTTTTTTAAATGGAAAAAATGGTCAATTTTGCTGACTCAAAAAAACTAGATTTTTAACGAAAATTTCGGACGTGCTAGGAACGATTAAAAAATGGAAAAAAATACCCCAAAAATACTTTGACCTTTCCTCTTAATAATAACAAACATTTAGACGATAAAATTTTGTTTTCGTCAAGTTTGGCGTCTTTTTCATCATGCTATGCTCTTTTTTTAGCGATCTCGTGGAGGTACCTATCTAAAAATAATATAAAGTTAGCATTCTAAGATCTTTACTTTTTCAATATACTTACAAGATTCGAATATTTCTTTAACATTGCGTAAAGTTATCGCTAATTACACTGGCATTGTGATAATTAACAGTCAGCAAAATACGAGAGTTGCTGGAAACATATTGTCCTCCTGACCAAGAATCCACTTTCTTCAAAATTCTCTCTGACCAGATTTGGGCTGTGAACTTTTCGACATTCCTTGTATAATTTTAACGTTGGAGTTAAGGCAAAGCATCCCCGTAATTTGTCATTTAAGCATAAAGATAGCAGATATTTTAACTAAACTTAGCTTTATTTGGCATAATGATGAGGCACTTGGTGAGGATCATACTCACTACCCGGAAGAAGTGAAGATCAACCAGACTATCCCGCTAACCATTACTCAAGACCGAGGCGCCCATCAGAATAACGTTATTTTTTCCAAGCCAGTTACGAAAAACATTTCTGTAAATTCCTAAATAAAAAAGGCAAGGACTTAACGATCATTTTATCCACTCTTCAACAACTCTGGTCCCATTTTTTTTGTTTAAACGGTATATTCTAAAGGACTTGTGTTTTAGTTTCCATAAAATAATCAGAATAACTTTCCACCGCCGTAACGTAGCTTCCCTGTGTCTTTTCTTAAATAATTGTAATTGATCTGATGAATATTACTGTATGGTGCTTAGACTTTGATTTTAATCTCAGTATTGGTAGCTAGATATAATCATTTTGCAGGGGAAATTGCAAGATGTAACGATAAGTTTCTTCTATCAGACTTTTCTTTTGTGGAACTTCTGGCGTCTTCCTTGCCACTCAACTTTGATCTTAAAAACACTTAAATGCAATGTCAATCGTTTCTTCTGTCTGACTTTTTTAAAATTGTTTTCTCTGACACTCGTTATCACCTTGCATCTTAGTGGCTTTATTGCCTTGCTTGGAGTGAACAGATTAAACAAAAATGTTCGCCCATTTTGTTTGGAAACGCTGTTTTCTAAATTCAATCAGGCGGTTAGAATTCTATTTTAATTTAATTTTTTTTGTAACTGCTAACACCTAAACTGATTTAGGTGCGTCTAACAAATTGTTCAAAGAGACGCTGTTTACATTATGACGCTTCACGAGAAAGAACGTACTGGTTAGCCTGAGTTATTCCGGTTTTTACAGAGTATCCCGACTTCTCTCGGAATATACGCAACATAAAATCAACACCGAAACATGTCTATAAACATTCTCACCTTGTAGAATCCGAGCCAAACACTACTAAGCGTCTCTAATATATAGCAAGGGGATCATCCGATAGTACAAACACAAGGAGTATCATATATCGATTATGTATAGATGTATACGCATGTTTCGTGCACCTTAGTGATTGGATTTGGTAGCTGGGCAACAGGCGATATCCATTTACATATGGAGGATTAGTTGTACGCGAGCCAGTAAGTTGGCCGAGTAGGTGAGAACAATTGATGAGATTTTATTTGTTTCCTCATGAATGCAAATGTAACGCTGTCCGTCTAATATGGACGTGAGACAGAGACTTACGTACAGGTAGATAAAATTGTTCAGTTCTATGGTATGTGTGTAGAAAGTAAATTGTCAGAGCGACCACGGCTTTTTTTTGTGTGTATAATGAGGTGCTCTTGAGTCGGAATTTTCACAGACGAGGCATATCGAATTTTTGTAGCTCTCAAAGATCGATGGTCGGCCAATGATGAGAATAAGGAATCGAAGTCTACGAGAGAAGTTGCGATTCTTTTGTAGATTCTTTGTATAGCCTGGATTTCATATCTCCTTTGACTCTCGCATAATCAGACCTGTCGTTGGTTCATAAGCTCCTTATCTCATTCTCGTATTTAAGCGTTGGTCTTTCACCGACAGTTTTTACAAGATTCTCTTTGTAAATAAATTGCTGAGCTTTATATCCACTAAAAGAGTTGCCGATTAAAATTACTTCCTATACGGTCCGCAAGTTTTAAAAGCCGTTTCGGACAAGTATCTGGTTACACTTCTGCGAAGATGATATTTCTCGATAACAGATTTATCGAATCTAGATTTGTTTACAACCGAAATATATTAATGTTGGTCCAAAATTACAACTCCGTAGAAAATGACTGTTGTGAATTTGAAGAATGATCTTTTAGAGTTGTTTTATTAAATCCTTTTGTTTGCATTTTGATAAACTCTGCTTTTTCTTTCTTTCTGAAGATAGAACTAAGGTTTAAGATTTTTAAATTGGCAGGTCGAAACATTTCTCGCAATTTAGCGCATAAAATTAAAATAGTAAAAGATGAATTATAAACGGAAGATTACGTTTTTGTACGAAGGAAAATTAATAATACAGTCAGGTTCCCATCCGTATAGACGATGCTAACCTCCAGGAGAATGATAGGGTGCGTTTTCTGGCGCTTACGTTTTCCACCGACACGAAATGGAAAGATTATATTGAATCAATTGCTAGGTCTGCTGCTAGGAAAGTGGGTTCGTACTAGACAATTTTCTCACCAGAATCTTACACGTTTATAAGTCGATCATTTGTCCATGCATTGAATATTGCTGCCAGATATGTTCTGGTGCTTTTTCTATGCATTTAGATTTTCTTGATAAAATCCAAAGAATCTGCAATGTTATTGGTTCTGACCCGGTATCTCTGTTTCAGTCACTTCCCCACAGTCATAATATAGCTTCCCCATGTTGTTTCTATAAAAATTTTCATAGTAATTGTTTTGATGAACTTTCCTTCTGGGTACCTAAACTTTACGAATTTAAGCGCACTCCTAGATAGGCAGTTAGGTCTTATCATTGAATAGGTGAACTGTTTAGAGGTAACATTAAATTTTATGCTATTTTTTTTTCTCTCTCTCAATTCTCACTTGTAGAGCTTTCTTTCAACTTCTTGCTTTCCAGTCAGGCTTGACCTTCAAAAATTTAAATGCAATGGAAATCGTTATTTTCTGTCTTAATCCCGGTTCTTTCTATTGTTCTCTTAATATTTTTTTTCTTTTCCTCATATTCTTTTACATTCATTAACTCTTGCATCTTAGTGGATTTATTGTCTTGTTTTGAGTGAAATGATTAAAAAAATATATTCGTAAATAAAACCAAGTATGGCGCCTACGGGAGAGCTATATCATTGGCAAGCTCATCTAGAAGACAATTGATAGTTCGAATGTGATTCTCAATGGATGTCCCATTACTGGGGTCTGGTACCAGACAAAGCAAAGCTGAATTGGAGAAGCATATTACCACAATAAAAGCCCGTTACAAAAAGAATTTAAACGATAAGAAAAAAGATCCAAGTTGGCTATTTTGTTTGTTGTTGTGTGTCTTTTTTTTTTTTTTTTTTCAATAATCATGTGGTATGAACGAATATAATAAACAATTTTTTCTTTATTTTAATGACTTAACTAATTAAAAAAAATAATCGGACCCAAATGAATTGATATTTTAAAACAGCGCTATTTCTAAGGAAGACTCCATGAAAACAGGACCAGAGCAAAAATGGTGCAACTTCCGGAACAGCGTACTAGTAGAATATTGTAAATTGTTTTCAACACTTGGACTCCTGTATAAGTTGCTGTTGAAATAATCCTATTCTTACATGGTGTCACACTGGTGTTTTTTTTTCTTTAATTCACCCCAAGCAAGGCAATATTATCGCTAAGATGCAAGGGGCTACTGGGAGTGAAAGAGAATGAAAAAAAATCAGAAGGAGCCAGAAATTTAATTCTAAACAAGATACAAGTTTACTGATGTTCAAAAGACCGGGGAGGAGTGTGAACTGGTCGATAGATTCGTCTATCTACTTCTATTGAGGAAAGAAAAATAAATAGTAAATAAAATTTCAGTTCAGGCGAAGACGTTAGGAGTATACAGTTAAAGTAAACTTTAGAAGGAACCGGAAGTCCAGTCAAACTAAGAACAATGAATAAATCTCTCCGCCTGTTCAAAAGACCGGGAAGGGGGATGAACCAGACGATATGAGAACGCTTCTTTTACTGTTTGAAGTATTATTTATTCAAATTTTGGAAAGTGAAAATTTCATTGAAATATGTTGGAAAATTTCCAAGTCTTCACCAGAAAAAAAAATCCAACCATATAAATTACTCACAATATATTGAAAAAAGGTGCCGGTTTAAACTGGTGCAGAGAACTCACAGTTTAGTAACGATTGAATTAAATACTGACCATTAGAAATGATTTGTAATGTATACTGTCATAATAACTTAAAATTGTCTTATAGTAAAGTCATTAATAATAAATTATGCATGTAAATAGCTCTGTTCTCTCCTGAAGGTTTGAATTAATTCTTGATAACTTAAAATATTTTCCTGATATTGTTTATGGATCGTTTCTGTTAATTCACCCCCACCCAAATAAAAATTTATATTTACTAAAACTCACACCAAATTCTCTCAGAGCGGGGCCCTTCCATTGTACTCTGTCTGGATTGACATTTGCGATCTCCCAAAATGTGGGTTCGCTATTTCTATGTGTGAGGGTCGACGTTAGCATTTACCTCGATAAACGAGCCAAAAACGAATGATTTAAAAATTTGATTTTAAATTGTAAAAATTTAATGTAAGTACCTCGAATATCATCCGCACCACCACGAGATCGCTAAAAAAAAAAAAAAGAACATAACATGATGAAAAAGACGCCAAGTCTTTTTCATCATGCTATGAATTTATTTTTTTTTTTAAATTTTATCGTCTAAACGTTTATTATTACGAGGGTAGATTGAAGTTTATTTTAATTATTTTTTTAAATTTTCCTTTTTAGAACAATCTGAATTTTCATTTAAAAATCCTTGTTTCTCTTTGTATCACCAGATCTAGTAAAATAACATATACAATTTTTAGCACTTTTTTGTATGACACACATTAATTTGGAAAATCTTGCAAAAATAAAAATAATTGTCGGATGTTAATGAAACTTTCAGAAACTATTTACAGATGATCGAAATTATTATTATTATTATTATTATTATTATTTTTTTTTTTATTAAAGTCATGGCAGAAATATTTTTTATATTTATTACCCACCCCTAACTAATTTTATGAAAACTCTAGAAATTCGATCGAGTTCACTTTAGTAATTACAATAAAAGCACAAGGTTTTGAGAAATGCAAATCATCAGTTATGATAGGTACCTCCACGAGATCGCTAAAAAAAGAGCATAGCATGATGAAAAAGACGCCAAACTTAACGAAAACAAAATTTTATCGTCTAAATGTTTGTTATTATTAAGAGGAAAGGTCAAAGTATTTTTGGGGTATTTTTTCCATTTTTAATCGTTCTAGCACGTCCGAAATTTTCGTTAAAATCTAGTTTTTTTCCATTTAAAAAAAATGGAAATCTGACTTTGAAATTTTTTAAATATCAATTATCATTTTTCAAAACTTATTTTAAGAAAATCAGAAATTATAATGTTTATTTAAAATATTTTGAACCAAACTTAACTTAGATTTATGCCAAAAAGATGTAACTTGAAAATAAAACAAAGCAGGTCATAAACTTTCGCGTCTCTTGACATGTGATGAATGATATATTTACGAATTCCATGAGGCTAATTTGTTCTACGGAAGGAGAAAAGTGAAATAATTTACATTGACGTGAACAAATTATTTACCCCGTTATTTTTAACGAAAACTTTCAGCGGTCTAATTTTTTTTTTTTTTTTGTACTTAGCTTTCACCTTTACGTTTATGATGCTTTATGGGAAATATATTATAAAGAAATTAAAATAAAACTGTTAAGAGTGACATTAAATTTCATATTTCTTAAGGTATCTAATTAATTTATAGGTACCTTTCTTATGAAATTTTATCAGAATTGTACATAAAATACTATAATTTTATGTACATTTATTACATTCTACTGTTATTTGTATTTGCATTCATTTTATTATTAATTTTGATATTTCATTTATGGAAAAAATGTCGTAACTGAGATTAATATAAAAATAAGATCATATAAATTTCATAAGATGATACTGATACTTGGAGGTACCCTTCTCAGTTGAAATTGAAAAATCAAATTAAATTCTCCACACGTGTTTCGCAAAAGTAAAGGCCTTAACAGCAGAGAACAATGCTTTATAATAATTTCGATCATCTGTGAATAGTTTCTGAAAGTTTCATTAACATCCGATAATTATTTCTATTGTTGCACGATTTTTCAAATTAATGTGTGTCATACCAAAAAAAAAAAAACGTGCTAAAAATTGTCTGTTATTTACTAGTTCCGCTGATACAAATTGAAAAAAGGTTTTTTTAATCCAAATTTAGAATGTTCTAAAGAGAAGGAAAATTTTTTAAAAATAATTAAAAAAAAAAAACTTTGGTCTTTCCTCTTAATAATAACATGAGCATTTAGACAATAAAATTTAGTTTTCGGCAAGTTTGGCGTCTTTTTCATCAAGCTATGCTCTTTTTTTAGCGATTTCGTGGAGGTACCTAAGTTATGAATTGTAACATACAAAACTCAATAAAACAAATATTACTTAATTTCAAATGCTTTTATGAATATGGACAATATTTTCTGAAAGCAAAATAAAAAAATTCGATGAAAAATGAATTTTTAATACAATTATTTGTTATTTCTTAATTATAATAGATTTTTACATTTAAGTTGTTAAAATATTATAAAATTAGTTAAAAGCCGCATCCACTTTCGTAAGTGTCCTTATGAGATAGATTATTATTATTTATTTTTTTTTTTTAGCGCGTTGTAAATTGTATCGTTTTGACTAATCAGAAGATACCCAGTAATTAAGAAATGTAATTTTGTGTTTATAATCGGGTTCTAATTATAAAGTACAGAGGACCAACCAGAATACTATTAAGTTGCGTTATTTGAGTTAAGCATTGTTCTCCGCTGTTAAGGTCTTTACTTTTGCGAAACACGTGTGGAGAAGTTAATTTGATTTTTCAATTTCAATTGAGAAGTGTCCCTACAAGTATCAGTATCATCTTATGAAATTTATATGATCTTATTTTTATATTAATCTCATTTATGGCATTTTTTTCCATAAATGAAATATCAAAATTAATAATAAAATGAATGGAAATACAAATAACAGTAAAATCTAGTAAATGTACATAAAATTATAGTATTTTATGTACAGTTCTGATAAAATTTCAGAAGGTACCTATAAATTAATTAGATACCTTATGAAATTTAATGTCACTCTTAAGTCTTATTTTAATTTCTTTATAATATATTTCCCATAAAACATCATAAACGTAAAGGTGAAAGCTAAGTACAAAAAAGAAAAAAATTAGATCGCTGAAAGTTTTCGTTAAAAATAACGAGGTAAATAATTTGTTCACTTACATGTAAATAATTTCACTTTTCTCTTTCCGTAGAACAAATTATCCTCACGGAATCCGTCAATATGTCATTCATCACCTGTCAAGTAACGCGAAAGTTAAGCTTGGTTCAAAATATTTTAAATAAACATAATTTCTGATTTTCTTAAAATAAGTTTTGAAAAAAATGATAATTGATTTTTAAAAGAATTTCAAACTGATTTTCATTTTTTTATAAAATGAAAAAATGGTTGCCATCTGTCAATTTTGCTGACTCAAAAAAAAAAAAAAAAAGATTTTTAACGAAAATTTCGGACATGCTACGAACGATTAAAAAATGTAAAAAAAAATACCCCCAATATATTTTGATCTTTCCTCTTAATAATAACAAACATTTAGACGATAAAATTTTGTTTTCGTCAAGTTTGGCGTCTTTTTCATCATGCTACGCTTTTTTTTAGAGATCTCGTGGAGGTACCTATGAAATGTGAATAACTGCCTGATTTTTGGTAATTTTTCCTTTTAAGGGTTGGAGTTGTTGTGAGGCAAGCTAAACAAATTTTGGTTTAATTTAAGATTTATAATTTCTTTGGGTGAATTAATATTTGTGATAAGTAACTTCACATTATTTGGGTTGAATTAACAGAAAATATCTTTTGTTTATTTGGGTGTTCTAAGCCAATCAACCCATAGCGTAACGGTAAAAGCAAGAGCATACAGATTAATTGGCGAAATTTATTAAAACAGATTTTAACTAACAGATTGCAAAATCCGGTGCTTGTTCATAAATTTCCGATACCCTCAAATATTTAGAATTTGATTAAAACTAAATGGGACACTGGTAGGGTAGCAGTAACTTTAGTCGATAGGGGGTAGGAAAAATACATTTGGATTTACTGAGATATATATATATATATATATATATATAGTAATTTATTTTTCCTAACACAAGAGTTTGCTGTTACAATAATGTATAAATATTTTTATTTTTTGTTTAAAAACCTTGCATATGATCTTGCTAGTAACATAACTTGCTAGTTTTAAAATATTTGTTACGAGTATAAGAGTTCTTGGAAAATATGCAACACTATATCTGAGTTAATAGTTAAACCAGAAAAAAACACAGGAGGCTGAATGTCACGTTTAAACGGTTCCAGTATTTTAGCCGATACGTCTGTTCAGTTTCAATTTCGTTGTACCTATAAGTAATGGAGATAAAATAAATTTTTAATCAGGAATTTAAGTTGAAGAAGCGATTTCATTTTGTTCTTTTTTTTTTTTTTTTTCCTAAATATTTATTCTCCCACCTGCACACATACTTGACATCCAATACATTCTCCTTTGCCCAGCATCGGATGTTTATCTTTCCATGTTTACCAATTCGGATAGAATAACTTTGTACTTGACACCAAAGGTTTTATATATCTGTCTCTGTTTTTTTTTTTTTTTTTTTTTCTAATACAAGGGGATGCTGAATAGTTTACTGCTCGACCAAGAATTCTTATTTGCCCAGATCTCGGGAAGTGCGTCATCAGAAAACTCTTCAGCGTCCCTCATAATAGATGCAAAAGATATCATGCCTGTGTGTAATATATATATATATATATATGTGTGTGTGTGATTACTGTAACTGTAAATAACCCTAAAGAAAATAAACTGGGGAGGGTTACTTTTCTCTCTCCTAAGTCCTTTCATGCCCTAGTAACCTCCCACACACAGCCCGCTAAATGAGTAGTGGCAATTTCGCTGAACGTTGTATTGAAGCCGACAATCACCATGCTGTGTTGATTCCTATGTTCACACTGAGATAATGTTGAAAAATCAAATACTTTTGATCATTAAGCTATAGACTTATTGATGTACATCCGCCTAAACCCGCTCATATATTTTGTATATCGTAATGATTATATATTAAATGATTCATATCACGGATCTTGCTTGGCGGTTGATAATACCGCTTTTGCCTTAAGTCGGGGCCGAAAGACTTGTGCAATGCAATCTACTTAACACTATATTTGACCCTATACCGGATTAAGTTTAGCATGAGTATTTATTATGGCCGGAGATTCCGAAACTGTTATAGGATGGCGTAATTACCCATTGGCATAATTTTGTTTCTCAGTGTTCATCTACCCTAATCATTTATCTACGCATTTGTTTAATGACTGACATGATTATATCTTTGCTTCAGGCGCTTGTTGTCTGTTCTAGCCTTTAGTGATGGGGGGAAATATGGTTTCGAATGTGGATTCTACCGCTTGGAATATTTGTAACTAGAGGTTACTCAAATATTCTATGCTACTTCTGTAGCAGTTAGCTCATTCATGTGAGTAAAAACAAATCGCAATAACTTTGGCATTTATCTCATTCTGTATAACGCGTACTCGCCTAAGTTTTAAGATAATCATTAAAAAATCGTTAAACATTGTAATGTAAGAATCTAAATGATGTAAAACTTACTCCTACAAAAAAAATATGAAGTAGGTATGAATATAACAGTTAAGTTAAAATTTATTTTTATTATTATCGAAATCTTCAAATTCTGTAAATTCGTAACTATTAGTATTCATTCTCAGAAAAGTTCGTAGCTATAATAACGGCATTTAAGCATGACACTGAAGTAATATTTTATGCTAATTTTCCATTAAAACAAGTGAATCTTGTCTGACGTGGAATATGACTATACATTACATAATTAAGTAAATATTCTACTCATATTTTCTTTTTACTGATTTCAGTTGGATTCTAACGCACCCTTTCATTCTACGGTCTTTAGTTAACAGCTCAGACCGACAAAAAAAAAAAAGCATCCATCAGGACACTAGCATTTTTTTCCTTTTTCCGTACACGATGGCCTACCTTACCGTTACGCTATGGGTTGATTGGCTTAGAACACACAAATAATGTAGTTGTTTTTTTGTATCTGGGCCTGAAGCTCCTGATGTTTTATGACTTCTAGTAAAATCGAAGTGTGCGAGCTTCAAAGTAACATATCGCTACCCAAAAGTAAAATAAATGAAAACCTGAAAAACCAGAACGTAGAGAATTTCGGTGGTAGGCTGATAGTCAGGCCACATTCTAGGATTTAGAGTGATGTTCGTTGTGATGTAAAATCGGCAGTTAAAATCGACTATCGAACTGTCCGTCGAAATGTGGACAGTCGCAGTAATAGACCGGTAGAAGTGAAGTCTGTGCTCTCGCTGGTCTAAAGGAATATTTGATCTGTGAGTCTGTCAGGGGTAAGATGTTCAAATTGTCACTTACCTAACCACTCACCCTACATACCACCTTGACAGCGCTTGATGAATCCCTGAAGAAATAACCCAGTATACTGAAAATAAGCTTTGTGGTATTATTTTTTTTCTTCCGCTGTGGCGATATTTCACCTTCCGGTCCAGTTGTTGAACGGACACCAGCGCCTTTTCCAGTTTTTGTTCACACCAATGCAAACGGGAATTTGAAATGCGCTTATATGTTTACACGGAGCTGTTAAAAATGCTCAAATCTAGCTATTGAGCTGTCATTATCTTCCGATATTATCCGAATGATTGCCATAATGTGTTTACCTACACTCGTATTAGTAAGATTATTAACTGAGTTTACCAACTGTTATAGAATACGTTCTGTGAATACAGGTTTTCAGGAAGAATTCAACTGTTTTCAATCTGTATTAATGTGTTGAACTAATAATAAAATTAGTAAACCGTGGCGCTAAAGTAATTATACTCTTACTTCATAACTTGCAGCTGCTCCTTTCTTCTGAATAATGTCAGTTATATGACACGGTATAGTTGTGGTGGATATCAGCTCGGGATGAGAAATCGGTGAGCCGAGTTCGAATTCCAGTCGGATTTGTTGCATTCACTTACGCGCAAATATCTTCGGGAAAGGTATGTATCCATCTCTTCTCTCATAGCCTTGGTTGACAGCCAGTCTACTGCAGAAAAAAACGGCAATCTACTGCGGGAAAATCTTTTGGCCAATCAGTTCTGAATAGAAAGAGACTCGGTTGTCTAAGCGTGTATCATGTATGACACTTAACTGATTGATAATTGACTAGTTTCTGGAATCATTGCGTGGGCATCTCTCTTCAGGCATACTCTGGGGTTGTCGATAATTGACTATTGTTTGTTGGGCGTAGCTGAAGGGAATTTAGTGAGGTTTACATGATGCCCTATGTATGGTCAAACGAGTTTAAATCAGTTGGTTTGTAAAAAAAAAAAAAAAAAAAAAAGACGTTGTCGGTTTGTGCAAATAAAGTTGTACTTTTTCAAAGGGTTAGTTTGTCGCTATTTAGAGGGACCGCCTGTCCGTAAAATCTCTTGAAGCTGATTGATCAGAGCTGTCTACTTAATATAAAAACTATATTAAACTGTACCCCTCACACCAAAAGTATAAAGTTTATTTAAAAAAAAACATATAGTGAACTTTTGGAACTGATCATTTCAAATGAATTAATCTTTTTATATTTTTTTTATAGTCACTCTTATTTTCGTCCTTATTTCGATGATTTCTGTAATTAATATTCTTCACTATTGGTTATTAATGACAACGTTTAGACTTCTGTCTTAACGATGAATTGACAGAACGCCAATTTGTATCACTCACCGCCCACTGATTATGTCTCGTATATCGCTGATGATTGCCAGGAATTAATATCCGAACCCGTCTATACTTCCAGCAAATGGTAGTATACATCAATTTTTTTTTTTTTTTTTTTTTTGAGCGACTTGGATTAACGCAGTTACGGCACGCATTCTCGTAAATTGGAGAAATCATTTTAATTTTGGTTGCTTGTAGCATTACTGACGATTTGTTGTTTTGTTTGTTGTTTTTTTTTTTTTTTTTTCAAATTTCCGCTCATGTTTTAATCTTTACTTCCGTTATGAACTAGGATATTCAACTGTGGTAATATGAATCTCGCTGCTTTGTTTTTTGTTTATGGTTACAAGGTTAATCTGTAAGAATTAAAAACTAGTGTCTGTTAACCGTGTCAGTAAAATCGAAACTGACTCTATTAAAATATATATATATATATATATATATATATATATATATATATATATATATATATATATATATATATATATATATATTAGTCATAGTAATTAATAGCTTCGAAAAGTTTGGAATATTGTAAAATTTTTTATGATTTTGGTATGAGGTTTCGAAACTTTTGTGAGACCCTGAGTGTATAATAAGAATCTTAGGAAATTGTATTCCGTACAGAAAATAGGTTCCAGTTGACATATATTCAGAAAGACATAAATCCATTCGTCCCCAGTTATAAAAAAGGATATTATAGTCTTTGCTGGCAATCCGTCTAGGGGCGGACAACGCTGATTCCAAATCAAGTTAAGCCTCAAAGACTGACTGGCTTGACTTTTCTTATTTCAGATAAGATTAATCCTCGTTGATGGTACCTCTTTTTTTTTTTCTTTTTTTTTTTTTTTAACTCTGTACAACCTGTCGCATATTACTTGCAGAGAAGATGGGGAGAGCAATAACTCCCTTTGTTCCGAAAAGACATGATGTGGAATGTAATCCATATGCTCTTAAAAAAAAAAAACAAAAAAACATTTGTTTAACTGCAATTTTCATGTTAGGAATTAAGTGCTAACTTTTTATCAAGTAACAAACCCTATTTGACACGCACTATTCAGTGATATTAATGAGTGGTTTCCCCTTCTCCCTAAATTCCACTTTTTTTTTATTTTATTATCTCCAACGCTCGTCGTCACTCTTCTACATTCGCCGTTAATGTCGGGTACAATAACAACTTTAAATAATGTTCCAAAATGTTTTTACTTCATTCAAGATAGATTCTTGTTTTTTGTTTATCTTCGGTCTGTTGGAACGGCAGCATTCTTAATCTGATGTTTTCTTTTTGTTTTTAATGGAATACAGTTTTTTTTTTTTTTTTTTTTTTTTTGTCTACATAAATTAAGTGATGTGGCAGAATTTCAACCAGCATAATTACCCCTCCTCCTCCACCCCGTTTTCAGTTTTCACTTTCGAATTGAATTAATAGCCCTGTCTGCATCGTCAAATCAGTCGCTTGCGCAGTTCCTAGTGAATAACATTTACTATTCAGTCGTCATTTCTCTGCTCTGCTACATTCAGTAAACAATGAAAACCTAACTTATGCGCCGATTACATTTATTTTCTTACGTTTTGCTGATCGTAGATCTAATATATATTTTTCTAACATAATTATTTTGGATTGCTTTTAATAGGGGTTCTGGTTAAACTTGAGTATTTTCTGTGCAACCGTATCTAGACAGTAATTTCTTTTGTCTGTTTCTTGAAATATCAATGAAGGCGTTTTTCATTCACATTTTTTTAAAGTTCCGTTGCAGCATCCGGATTTTATCTGATTGACTAATCATTTTGCCGCTCTTTTTTTCATAATCTATATCAGTGTCCTATCTCCGGTAGAAATCATTCATTAATTTTACTAAAGAAAATGTCTTATGTTGGAATCCGTTTTGAGAGCGATATTATGTTAGTTTATTCGGAGAACAGTTCGAATTCCAGTCGAATACATTACATTCGCTTACGTGCTAATGCCCTTGGGAAAGATATGAATCTTAGAGCTATGGGTAAATAGCAGGAAAGACCGGACTTGGATGGCAACTGGTCTACCACCGAAAGAAATGGTAACCCACTGCCAGAAAAAAATTCTGCCTCGTCAGTCATGTATCGAAAGATACATGATTGTCTAAGCGTGTATCACGCATGGCAGGAAAAAAGGATATTTACCAACCTCCCCACAAGGTAAGATGTGGTACAAGGCCTAGTTTTAAAGTGTGGGGATCTGAGCCCGTAGGCTCGGCCAAAAATTGCGTATAAAACGGGGTCGGATAGCTGTTTCCCGAGACGAGACTAGACTCTACCCTTCGACATAGCCACGTCTGGGGATCCTCTCTGCCCGAAGGTAGTTTTGACCAGCACAACTGGAAAAGATTCCAGCTGGACTCCGATCCAACCCCGGAAACCAGAATTGGATGGCAGAAAAAAAGGAAGTCAAGATTAAACGGTTAAGAGAATTTTACAAGTTTTCGTATGTGAAGCATTTTTAAACTGTCGTTAAATAACGTAAGAAGCTGTTCAAAAAATCGATACGCGGGATTGATGACAAATATCGCATGCAGCCAATCAACGAGAAAGAAATTCTAGTCTAAATATATCGCCAAAAAATCAGTAGAAATAAATGTTTTGTTTTTAAGTAAAAGGCGGCTGTAGTTTTTTTTTCTTCTAAGAATAAAGAAAAGAATTGAAAACTGAGTGAAACTTCGTTAGACTGTATCACTTAGTTGAGTGAAACAAAAGTGCGATAAGATGCAATATTTCTACATCATATGTTGGCCAAAGAATGTAAAAGCTCTTTAAAATCGTTGCTATTAATGTCACGTTTACATTACGTATTATTCAAATATTTTTGCAAGAAAAAGTTGAAGGGAAGAAACAGAAAAGTGGGGAGTGTGAAAGTGAAGAGGGGGTAAGGAGAAGAAACCGTGAAGAAAATTCAATGCATTTGTTAATTGGCCTGCGAGACGAAGTCCTAACAATCACGCCATGCTAGACGCCGAAGATTTAACTGTATGAATTGAATGTGACTAAGAACGTAGTCTGTAATTTAAATAAAGAAAATAATTAACGAAAAAATGATTTACTGTATTACTTGGGTTGGGGGGAGATCATTTGAAATTAAAGTATGGTGCTTAGATACACGAACTTTGACTAAACTAAGCTGACGAAGTGATAAAAACAAAGATGAGGATAGTCTACATGTAAATAACTCCTAATTCCAGAAATTCAGACATCAAGCTCAGCTTAGTAAATAACAAAACCGATATGAGTTGCACAATGTTAAACCCAGTATTCACCCTAAAAAAAAAATAATAAAAAAAAAATAGATTTTCTGTCTGTCACACACATTGCATGAGCGTATGTAATATACGACGTTAAACAAAAACTGTTTAGTCATGACTGGCATTTATGGCATTCGACATACAAGACGCGGGAGAATTTTTCTTTATGCAGGGAAAGTGTGACTTATAAATTTTAAAAACTTACTAAACATTAAGCGATCCTCTTACTTACACACGCACACACACACACACACACACACACACACACACGAATTCTAACACAAGCCGTGTTTCGTTCAAAAGGCTTTACTATATGCGTCATATCAAAGATTCTTTTCATTATTAATTAGCTATCCTTGTCTAAAACGTAACGAAAATTGAGCATCCGTGTCCTTTCGCTCTCTTCACACCTCGGTCCTTTTGAACAGGAGTAGAGGTTTATCCCTCGTTTCCAGTTCCTTCTAAAGCCTTTTTTCTTTAACTCACAGTAACCCCTTACGTTTTAGTGGCATTATCGCCTTGCTTGGAGTGAATTGATTAAAAAATCCTGTAATATTCACTGAAAAGTATTCAAATAATAATTTTTGTGAGAGACACAGAAAAGAGCACTGAACACTTGCATAATGATTAAATCTTTGTGGCAGTTAATGCTGGACATTATTTCCGTAGATGAAATAAAAACAACTTTAAACAAGAGAAACGAAGCTCTACCGTGGAATTCTATAAATACTATGAACCAAGTTCCAAGGCAAAATACAAAGAGACAACTGAAATATTTAAGGAACATAATGAGGTAAGAGATCTTGTGAAAGTTAACCTCGCAGAATATATTGAAAGCAACAAAAAACCTTGGAGGGGGATACGGGTAGCCTATTTAATGATCGTGTAAATGGATAGCAAAACAAGGACAAGAAGAGATGGTAATGGGGGAGCAAATGTTACTTCGAGAAACAAATGGAGAGCAACAATCGTCCACGTTCTTCAGGATTTTGCATATAAAAGAAGATTGATTTGAAAAACATATGAATGAACCATAACTTAGTCTGCATTTAGCAGTGAAAATCTGACACCGATGGCGAAGAGCAACTTGCGAACTAGTCCTACAAAAAAAAAGAAAAAAATAACCCTGGTTATAATTATCCCAGGTATTTGTCCAACACGATGAATGTCAAGCATTGTATTCTGTCTCCATGACCAAGAAAACTAAAGTCTAAAGCTCGGCTATCAGTTTCAGAGTGCGTGTTAACTGACATGAGCATTTTTATTTTTTTTATTTTTTTTTATTCCGATTAACTAGTTTTTGGTCACTATATTATTAATTTCTTTGTAATTTCATTTGTTCACGAAGCATACTAGTTCGGTATCCGTCTCTTCGGTGACAGCAAGAAGAGGATAAAATTTTAAATCTAAATTGTTTGTCCATTTATTTATTACAAGATATTCAGTCGTACAATAAGTGATTTTTTATTTTTTCAAAATTGTGTTTTTTTTTTTTTTTTTTTCAGAACTCAACTTACAAACGGAAGTAAAGTTCATTTTCTTGAAGAAAACGAAATATGGAACTTGTGGACAATTATCTAATTGACCTAAATTGATAGTCTTGTGAATTTGAACGAAACTTTTTATGGTTCTGATCAGTGTGGGCTGTTTATCCTGAACTCAAATTCAGTTCATTTTTCATATACATGCTATTTTGTTAACTTTTATAATTATAATAATTGTTCCTATATTTTTTTTTAAATAAGTTTAGTTCAATTTAAGCGCCAAACACGTGGATCGTGGCAACGTCGCCTCGTTTTCGAAATCAATGTTGTTAGAATTAATAAACTGACGTTTCTTTAATGGAATATGGCGATATAAAGGTGCTGTCTCATTTGGAATCTCCAGTGGTCATGCGCACTTTAATTTATAGCCTTTCTCATCCGAGAACAAGATAAGAAACGCGAATTCCAGCAGCTATACCCAAAGGAATGCTGGCGATAACTTGAAAGTTTTCGTTGTGTGTTGATTTTGTTGTTTTATTTAATTTCTTGCCAGATAGGAGGAAAACCTTCCTAAACATTGTCATTGGAGATGAACAGGGGATTAATTGCAACACTCTAAAATATTTACAATTCGTGGATGGACCAAGAACAGTCTGCAACATCTACACCGAAACTCGGCTTTTTGGGGATAGGATTTGTAACTTCTGTCTGAATTTCTGTGCTCTCGTACCTTCTTCGGGTGTCAGACGATTCAGGTAGTCCTTAGGAAATTCCGAACTGACAGCAAGGCTTCAGCAGCAGAAAAAAGAATCGGCAGTGAATACAGTCAAGCATGACGACAGCAGCAGGAAATAACAGTAAGTTCAAAGTTATAGGCTTCGGGACAATAGCTTGCTGGATTCAAGACTTTGTTTACGAATTTAGTGATATAGTAATTGTGAGTTCAATCTTTGGGTCGTACACACTTCGACTCCGAGCAATAACTGAGTGGTACTAAATAAGTAAATGTCTAGATATCCCTAGACACGGACAACAGAATAAGAAAAACCTAGGTCTTAGTTCAAAAATACTTTGAAGGTCACATCCATCGACATGCATTATTATGGGCAGTTCAGCTTTTGTTATAACGAAGATGGTGACATTAGTTCCAATGTAAATAAGTTATTGCTTTTATATTTGGAATATAAGAATTTAACTCTATTTTAATTACTGAAACTTGGTGAAACTTTTACTACCTGGCGTTATAGTCGTATTATTTCTATGATGACTGATGTTAATTTTTACAAAATACAGAGAAATATCATTTTTATGACATAGAATTTATTTTACCGCATGACATTGCTTAGTCTCTTTCTTCCCCTCGCTGTCTTTTTCTCCCTCCCCCACTTCGCTGTCTTTTTCTCCCTCCCCCACTTCGCTGTCTTTTTTTTCCCTCCCCACTTCTGCTGTCTTTTTTCTCCTCCCCACTTCGCTGTCTTTTTTCTCCCCCCCACTTCGCTGTCTTTTCTCCCTCCCCCACTTCGCTGTCTTTTTCTCCTCCCCACTTCGCTGTCTTTTTTCTCCCTCCCCCACTTCGCTGTCTTTTTCTCCTCCCCACTTCGCTGTTTTTTTCTCCCTCCCCCACTTCGCTGTCTTTTCTCCCTCCCCACTTCTTGGCTGTCTTTTTCTCCCTCCCCCACTTCGCTGTCTTTTCTCCCTCCCCCACTTGCTGTCTTTTTCTCCTCCCCACTTCGCTGTCTTTTCTCCCTCCCCCACTTCGCTGTCTTTTTCCCTCCCCACTTTCTGTCTTTTGTCCCTTTTTTCTCCTCCTCCCCCACTTCGCTGTCTTTTTCCTCCCCCCCCTGTCTTTTTTTTCCCTCCCCACTTCGCTGTCTTTTTTTCTCCCTCCCCCACTTCGCTGTCTTTTTTTTTTTCTCTGTCTTTTCTCTCCCCCCACTTCGCTGTCTTTTTTTCCCCCCCACTTCGCTGTCTTTTTCTCCCTCCCCCACTTCGCTGTCTTTTTCTCCCTCCCCCACTTCGCTGTCTTTTTCTCCCTCCCCCACTTCGCTGTCTTTTCTCCTCCCCACTTTGCTGTCTTTTTTCTCCCTCCCCCACTTCGCTGTCTTTTTCTCCCTCCCCACTTCGCTGTCTTTTTTCTCCCTCCCCACTTCGCTGTCTTTTTTCTCCCTCCCCTTCCCCTGTCTTTTTCTCCCTCCCCACTTCGCTGTCTTTTCTTTTTCCCTCCCCACTTCGCTGTCTTTTTTCTCCTCCCCCACTTCGCTGTCTTTTTCTCCTCCCCCCCCCCTGTCTTTTCCCTCCCCCACTTCACTGTTTTTCTCCCTCCCCCCACTTCGCTGTCTTTTCTCCCTCCCCCACTTCGCTGTCTTTTCTCCCCCCCCTCTTGCTGTCTTCCCCCCTCTTCCTGTCTTCCCCCCCCCTCGCTGTCTTTTTCTCCCCCTTTATCAGACACCAAGGTGACTTGATTCTAAAAGTCATAGCGAAAATTTCAATAACCAAGCTGGGTAAACGTTTTGCTGATGAACTACAAAATGTAACAAACACCAGATATTTAGGTATTAGTATAACGCCCCAAAATATGAATGACTACTAACTTTTGAATGTGCACATAAAACACAATAAAACCTAAATCTGTCTGTGCCTATGAATATATGTGATTGAAAACTGCACTTACGACATCACACGGTTGTCATCATTCGCGCGCGCACCCTCTCTATCTCTCTCTAATAAATATTATATTTATATTGTATTATAACACACACGTATGTATGTATGTATGTATGTATGTATGTATGTATGTATGTATGTATGTATGTATGTATGTATGTATGTATGTATGTATGTATGTATCTATCTATCTATCTATCTATCTATCTATCTATCTATCTATCTATCTATCTATCTATGTATCTATCTATCTATCTATAGAAATAATGTTTAAAAATTACTGTGTTCGTTTCGGGTAAGAAACTTAAGCAAGCATGAACAAAGAAAATTGAGCATTCCTTAATTAGGTATTTCAAACCTTGGTGTATCAGTGCGGTCTCCGTAGCCAAATTGGTAAAGACATTTCATATAGAAACCGTTTGCTCCTGCGACAGAAATTGAACCTGTATCCTCTTTTCCATCAGCAATCTTCATTGTTTAAGGAAAAAAAATAAAACAAGCTAGAATATGTGTACCTACTGAAAAATAACGTTCACAATAATGAGAAAAATATCTGTATTTGACGAAGATTATTACTTGAAAACTTAGCGAAAGCGCCTTTCGCAGTTGAAAGTTTATATTTTTTATTCTGATCACTCTCCAGGCACGCTTTATAACTTATGATTTGCCATACTTTTTTTTTTTTTTTTTTTTTTTAAAGAAAAATGAAAGCGGGGATGGGCTGGTCTCTTGTTGCTTTCTCTTGTTTTGAATTCAGTCTTCTCTCGTAGACTTGCTGCCACCCACGGGTCGAGAACAGTCTTCTCTACTGTTGACCCATAATTGGAGGAAGGAGATGAATTGAAGCACTTCCAGAAGTGCATTAGTGTAAAAAGGGAAGGTGAGTCTGTAATTTGAACTTTGAATTTGTTAGCAAATTCCATTTTCCATGCCGATCAACGTTACATAAACAGCGTATATCTCGCACACACGAGCAATGGTAGAAAAGTTATTTTATTATAATATTTTATATTTTTATTCGTCATTTTTATTCATTCTATTTAATTTTTTTTTAATATTGTATTATGATAAAAGAAAATTTCATAATATTAAGCAATTGTCGAAAAAGTGATTATTTACATTGTTCGGGCTATTGTCCTCATCTTTATTGCCATATATACGTTGGAATTTCTAACCGAACACTTTTAGTTCACGGGGAGTGGATCTCTCAGTTTCAGTTAATTAGATTTAGTAACTCAACTCCAAGTTTTTGTTGCGTCTGCCACGTATTGAACTCTCAAATCTTTGAGTAAAGTCATTTTTTTGTATTACTTGGTCAACGCTTTTATCCACGGGGACATCAGTGAAAGGTTGAGAATTATAACCCCAATATCTCAGTAACCATTTTTTTTTTTTTTACCAGAGCTCATATTAAATTTTTTTTCTTTCTTCAGCTCTCTGTATTACAGGTTCCAATATTGTATTCATTTCTATGCTTGGTCGCCTTAGCATATGCACTGATTCCTTATGTTTTCGTATTTTTTTTCTCTGTCTATTGTTTCAACTTGATCTCCCTTTTCCCCTCCCTTTCGCAATGCCTGATTTTTCTATCTTCCCTTCTACGGTGTTCCTGGAATATTATCTTAAGGAGGCAGCCTGTTTCTACGTTATATTTATTGTCACGGCTGCACGGTATTGTGTACACACAGTTGTATTCTATGGATAGTCTTGCTCAGAAGAGATGTCTGCGTAGTGTTGAACCACTCAAGAAGGCTGTCCTGATGTTATATGGACAATAGATCATTTGTATCTTTTCCGATGATCCATTCACATAGGGTAGACAGACTAAGGCTATTTCCCGGGGGTTGTTATCATCTTTGTAGGAATATTAACGACCTTCCATACTGGGTCGTGGCTCGATGAACAGAGACAATTGAAAATTGTAAAATATTGTTTATTCACGTAACACATTACATAACATGAAAGAACAGATAAAAATTGTTAAAAACATATTCCTTTAGCGGTTACTAGCAGCATGGCCCGGCGTTGCCCGTGCTTGATTCAAAAATCGTACGACTCGTACAGCAATCGCTATCACTTGACTTAAAATATTTTTGCCCTTCCTTGCCTTTAAAGGAGTGCCCTTTGCCATGCTGATGTTGCTACATGCCTTACTTCTTGCCTATATCACACTGCGAATTTTTTCTAAGCTCTATACTAAACATTCAATCTGTTACGAAAAAAGAACTAAACAAAATGAACACAAAACGATCAGCTTTAAAAAGGGACTCGTAACTGGAAAAACCGAATGATAAAAAGAATGTTAACAACAAATACTTTTTCACACCTAACCCAGTTCTGCGGAATCAGAATCAACGTTGAGTTTAAGCAAGCGAATGAGCCAATTGGAGTAAAGACACACACACACACACACACACACACACACACACACACACAATCTGCATTTTATAATAAGTAAGATTATCAAAATTTAGGGGACGATATTCAGTCACCCCCCACGAGGGTGTCATGTGGCACAAGGCCTTTTTAACGTGGGCATTTCCGAGCCATTAGGCCAAAAAATAGCCCATTGGACCCGTATAAAACTTAGGGGACGAAATCCAATAATATATCTGAATCTGATGCTTCATATTCTGCATTATTTTCTGCATGTCCTCGCATTATTCAGGTCTGCATTCCTGCTGTAGAGATCTGGAGACTCATCTCATCGCTCCATATTCTACTTGGGGTCTCTGGTATGGAATCATCTAAAACACGTGTTGGATTCGGCGTCATTTCTTGGAGTAGGCGAAAAATACGTCTGCTCAAATCCCATTTCGCACCAAATCTTGGTTTCGTCTCCAATTCTTACATCTAAGAGAGATAACCTATATATTTTCTATCATGTACCCAGGGTAGTTATGTTGTAGGGTACTGCTTATACTGACCATTTCTTGTTCATATCCCTCTGGCTTGCTACTTTAGGATTTCTTTCTCAAAGTTGTAGGCAGCAGACGATCCTTTTATATACCTTTATCGAGATATTAATATATTCAGGAATGCTAGTTGATTTTCTCTCTCCATTGCGAACACTCCGAACGAAGTAATTATTTACTATTATCACAGAAATATAGACGGATAGTGAAAGAAAATTAATGTCGAACAGTTACCAGGCGCACCCTAAAGACTAGAATAAACTAAGCAATTAATCAAAATTGGCTCAATTTTTTTTTTTTTTTTTTAAGAAATTTGATGAAAGATGAACGTGTAAATTTTAAGTAAGCACTTGTACATATGTATGCCCACTCAGACACCTGCGTATTTCTCACACCTTTGTGCGCATATGATAGCAATCTCCTACTCTCGGACAAGCGTTAAGGTAAGAAATCTCTCTCATATATATATATATATATATATATATACACACACACACACACACACACACAATGAAAAGAGAAAAATCATACTCATGAAAACTTTTCATAATTAGTCACATAAATCCTTTCATGTTTCCTTGAGACGCTCATAAAATAAACGTCTAAGAACAGTAGAGGGAGGAATCGGCGCTTAACGCCTACAAATGTGCGTCAACAAAAGGGACATTTTTCTGTCTCTTTCGATAAAAAAAAAAGTTCTATAAATTCATAATCCAAATCCCAGGCAACTTAATCCTCTAAATCCGATTCAGATTAATTTCCTCGTACCGTCCTTAAGTTATGGTCGGGAAAAGTGAAGGCTTTATCACGAGTTAGAAAAATATTAATGTAAAGCATGAAAAATAAAAGCTGGCTCGAAGAATAACTGCCGTGAAGTTTTCACTTAAAATTACGTTTTAAAGAACATCCATTTTTTTTTTTTTTTTTTTAAGAACTGGCATTAAACGCTTTTTTTCTTGCTTTCCAGAACAAATAATGAAATCTATTCATATTGTCACTGGTAAACAAAGAGGAATAATATTGATATAATTTAAAGAGCTTTAGATTTCTCATTCTTACTCTTGCTAAAACATTTCGCTTAATCAATTCTACTGCCTTCCTAATGTGTACATAGCGTACAATATGGGGAGAGTGTTCCTAATTCACCCCCAGTAGTGTTCGCCATTCCGGTAAAATGGAAATAAAGTTGTCTGAAGAGAAGAAAAATGTTGTTAAATATACAGATTTAAATTTATTAGAATTAAGAGTTGTTCGCATAATTGGTTTCATGATGAAAATGATACATACTTGAAGTAACAGGACTCAAGGTCTCATTTTATGGTAGACTATGTAAAGTAGCCCGATTCTTAGTGCTGCAAACGTCAAGGTGTACCTCTGACTTTACAGCTTCTTAGTGCAAAGGTGAGATTCTCTCTCTCTCTGAGACAAAACCAACTTTTTTCTTTTTCGCTACCTCATCCGAAGATCGAAACTGACTTAATTTTAAGTAATGTCCGATAAGATTGTCAAACACAAAAAATGCTAACAAATGTAGTGATCTGACCAACTCCTATCAAGCTCCACAACATCATGTATAATAGACGATTCTATATTTTATACATCGATTTGCTTAGTTTTCTTTTTGTCCTTTTTTTTTTTTTTTTTTTTTTTTTTTTTTAAGCATTTCACCCCAAGCAAGGCGGGGGAGCCACTAGGACGGGGTTACAGAAAATAGGAAGATCAGATAGGAGTGATAGAAGAAAGGATGAGGGTAGTAGATAGATTAAGGCAACTGGAGATGTCGATTGACATTACACTTGAATAGCTGGAGATTATAACTCTCAGGGAAACAGGAGAAGGGAAGGGAGTTCCACAGGCGAGAGGTGCGAGACATGAAGCTATTAGAGTAAAAGAGACGGCTACATTTATGAGTTTCGACAGTGAAGGGGTGAGAGCGGGATGCCAGCCTCGTAGGGCGCTTGAACTCATGAAGTTTGGGAACCAGCGAATGCAGTTCCTCGGAGCAATTTCCATGAAAGTATTTGTAGAACAGACAGAGGGAGGCGACGGTGCGTCTGTGAGAAAGTGACTGTAGACGAGACGCCAGGGTAGGGCCAACCATATTACATATCCGCTTCTGGAGCCTATCAAGAACCCCGAGGCAAACAGAAGGGGCGCCAGACCATATATGGCAGCAATACTCCATGCAAGGGCGAATTGTGGATTTGTATATCTGGAGGATCGACTCGGGGGAGAAAAACTTCCTAGCACGGCTCAGGGAGCCAACTTCGTCTCTTGTCGTTTTTATATTTCCTCATTCTACAGCATTATCTATATTATTTCTTTATTCACAAGAGAACTGCAAGATCCCATGACGTTCCAGATCCAAATCTCATATAATAGATCATTTTTTGTTCCTTGAATTTGACTTTGCTTGGCCGGGTTGGTTGTTTTTATTTATTATTATTTTTATTAGTTGTTGGTTAATTGAATCATTTAATACAACAATAATACTTTTCCACATAGCTCATCCGTACGTAGCACATCCCAAGAATGTTTGAAACTAATATTAAACCAAGTCACCAGGCAATATCTATTCTTTAGTAGGGGGAGTGGGGCCAATACCAGGAGGCTTCGAAAGGGTAAACGCTAAGGAGGCTTGAGCAATTTTAGAATGGCTTTCCGAAATCCCACATTTAATCTCCTTGTTACGGCGTAGGCATGCAGAGAAATACCTATTTCTCTGGCACCAGCCGGGGTAGTTTGAAATGAACATTAACTCAAGCTCTGAAAAAGGGTGGTGCCGAAGGAATTTGAGGAGCAATTTTTGAACGCAATCTCATTTTAAACGCCAACCTTGTGTCACATTTTGATACGATGGGACGTGCGGCTGAATACTTACCTTCCCGAGGAAGGTTACAGAATCGATAGATATTCGAGAGATCTATTAAACCTTTTAAAATTGCTTTAAGCATCACGCTAATGAAAATAAAACGTCGAAAAGTATTAGGTGCTGGATTATCGCTAATCGTTGGAGAAAATTACAGACCTTAGAAGAATTGTTTTGAGATGTATATAGCGATGTTATTGCTTGCTTATCGCCAACGTTACTTCCATCCAAACATGTAATTATATTTGTTCATCAGTTATTTACTTAGCACACGTATCACGCTTTGTGTCAGTTTGCCTGTCCCCTGTCCACAGATTATTCGTTTATAGCAGAAACAGTCAGTAAAATCCCTCTCTTTTGTTTACTTCCGACTAGCCTAACTTTAGTGAGAAATTACACATTTCTGCCATTTCTCTAAGATAAATAATGAACCGTTTCATTTTAATCGTGGGGAAAGATGTATCAGAGACGATGTTTGGTTGCAAGTAAAGTTTCTAGTTCATTAAATAATGTCTATTATTCATACTCAAGACTGTTCAGTCAAGCTTAAATATTTAACCCTGCAATAGGAGAATTTTCTTTAATATTTCATAGTCGTGGAATTGGCAAGGAGTTTGTTCAATCATTGAATTAAGAATTGATTTGTCCGAAAATTCTAGGCGCAAAAACGTGCCCTTTCACGGGAAGGGCTAGTAGTTATTAACCCACTTCATATAATTTCGGGTTCATACGTTTTTTGTTTTGTTTTTGTCCATTTAATAAGTGAAAATTCTTATACATACACACACACACACACACACACACACACACACACACACACACACAAACTCTGTGTAACAGCAAAATTGTCCAATTGTTAGATTAGCTTTGAACCGTTGTATCTTAGAATTGTTTAAAGAGATCTTATTGGAATTCTCCGAGGTTTTATAACTCTATTGATCTCTACTTTGAACAATAAGAATGAAATGATGATCCCTCTTGTTGTGACCTGATCCAGTTTTTCTCGCTACTGCTCCCTCTTATTCACCGTTCTCTTCATGGCTCTTGAATTAATTTTTAAGATGGAAGCCAGAATATGAATGTTGGTACCATTACTGAAGGCCATTGCTTAGTTGGTAGGACTGAAACAAAAATTTTTTAACCTCTTCTCTTCTAATTGAATAACTCAAAGCGTTTTTTCGGTGATTCTTGCAACAAATGGTGTCAAGATGGCTAAGCGTAAAAGGAAACTCTATTTGGTGGTTTTTAGATATTAAACATTTTGTGGGATGAACGATTATACCATGTTGTTATACGAGATATATAATTTTGCGAAATTAATGGAGCGCCAAGCGAGTAACAATTTAGTGATGACTTTATATGATATTTTATTCATCGTGTGAACAAGTAGTTTAGTAACATTCACTTCTTGTGGCTTTTAGTGTTAGTTGACTGTCTTAGAACGAGAACAGTGATTTGTTGAATCGCTCCTACAAGTATAAACATTTCAGATTGTCTGTGAGAACGCGAGGTGATGGAAAATAGATTCTTAGACGGTTCCACTTAGAAGTGCATCAAAAGAGCCGGCACATCTAACTAGATTCTACAACATCAATCCTTTTTCTCCAGAAATAGGATCATACCATTTATCAGACTGTAGTTATCGCCCACATGAACAGCGATGTGGCATAAAGCTAAATAAGTCCTGGAATTCTAAAATCTCCAGCAGCTTCTTACCAAAGGAATTGGTCGAACTTTCATTACGTCTCTGCCTTGCCCAAAGTGACTTCGCCGCTGCCTGAAATTTCGGACAAGTCTCAGAAAACAATGATGTGACAATCGCAGGTATAATGATCGGTAAAAGGCACATTTTTTTTAAGTGCTAAGATGTATTGCTGTCTGTCAAGACTCGTCACGAAAGTCATCTAAATGAATGTCGGAAAAATAACCGACGGAAATAGTACAAAATTGGTATATTGGAATATGGTCTATAATTTTCTTTGCCTTGTTTGTGGCTACATAAATAACGCTTATATTTCAAAACCTAAATGCGAAAACTTTTTTAATACTTTACAGTTACTGATATGTCTTGGCGGTTGATGTTGCCTTATATCAAATGTTGAGTATGGGCACCTCGGCGTGGTGTAATGGTTAGCAAGCTTGTCTTGCTATGTCAGTTACTACTGAAAAGTGAGTTCGATCCTCACTGGATGCCCCATGCTTTCGGCCTTGTGCCACATCTAAGCTACGCTTGGAAAATTTTGGGCACCTCGACGTGATGTAATGGTTAGAAAGCCTGTCTTGCTAGATCAATTACGACTGAGTAGCGATTTCGATCCTCACTGGATGTCCCATACTTTCGGTCTTGTGCCACATCTAAGCCGGGCTTAGAAAATCACTATATCAAATGTTAAGTATTTTAAAATTTATAACAAGATTGATTTGAAAGTAGCAGGAGTAAGATTGCTACTCGTCATGGAAGTATTGATCGATCTATAAGCATAAGGTAAAAATAATCAGCATATACATTTTGGACTTTGGCAAGGGAAGGAGTAAAGTTATATCCAGAAATTGTTTTTGCTATTAGAAAGCCTTGGTATTTGCAAATGAGGTCTGTTCTGTAATTAGAAGTCTATTTAATCTGAGATTTATAATTTTATTGATATATATTAGCTTATTTAGTTGTAAGAAACTTGACCACAAGTAAAAAAAAAAAAAGTGACAGGAGCATTTGCGGTGGAAGTGGATTCTCCCTTAGACATGTAGACGCTTGTATACATGTATTAGTGTAAAAAGCAGCAGGCTTCCAAAAATCATTCTTTCTCATTTTTCTGTTCCCTGGACAGCTGCTGCCCAGCATGTAATTTTGCTACAACTGTGAAGCCCTTACGAGCACAAACATACACACGCACACTTATTCAACGTTTCAAAAAAATTTTTTTTTTTTTTTTTTTAAGATATAGTGGGGCTGATTATTTTGATCAAAAAAGTGTATTTGTTATTTTCATATTAAACATTTTGGTTGCTACTGTCGAACCGAGTTTAACGTACTGACCGTAATAACGAAAAATACTATAGAAAAATTCACGGTTTGAGATATTCAGCCATATCTTTCCTTTAAAAGGAAAGCATAAACATTAAATTAAAAGAAAATTTAAACAAACAGCAACTGGAATATTATTGATTTTTGAACCCTGGGAAAGATTCAAATAATCCTCAAATGGCGACATAAGGAAACTCATGCAAGTAAAAAAGAATCTCTTTATCATGAGTGTAACCCCATTGAGCTTTATACTAAGGTTCATGGGTGGTAATATTGTAAAGGTTTAAGCGCATTTGTTCTGTGCTATAATGCGTTTATTTACATTTACGGACGGAAAATTTCGTTAGAAACAAAGAATGCTGAACTGATATGCAGTATCTTGTCTGGCAGTAAATTCTGGAAATTTCTTCACAGATGAACAGGGGATTTGAGGTAACAGAAATGTAGTTCTACAGAAGGATGCTGAGAATACTCGCGTAAACGAGAACGTATGAAAGAAAATGGAAACCAATAAATTTATACTTGGAATAAGAAAGATAACTGAATTTTTTTGGACATATAATGAGGAAGGAGGGCTTGAAAAATTTGACATCTAGACGAAAAAGGTAAAAGGGATGCAACGAGCCACTTACCTGAGTAGGTTATGTAAATCGATGGCAGAATGGGAAGTTGAAGGGATAGTAAAGACAAAGATTGCTAAAAGCTATCAAGTATAGGCTGTTGTAGTGAGCCATGATCATCATCCTGAAGGGACCCTGTAAACAGATTGACAGGGATCTATTTTATCTCCTTCTCCTGAAGGATGTTAGAACAATTATACCTTAAGAAAGAAGAACGTGGGCACACACAAGGCAATTTTTATTAAAGACAGCAGACCTTTTGTGTCGATTAATTTTATTGATCAACTTCTTTTTTGTTTTAGTTTTATTTTATTTTATATATGCATTTGTGGATGAAGGTTCTTAAATTGTTTTTAATTATAGATTGTTTTGGTTGTAGGAGTATTGCTTCGAGGATCAGAAGTATTGTTTAGGAGTACTTGTCTGTTACTATGAGCCTTATGCTGCTTACTGATGTGTTATTTGATGGTACTCTAGTCCGATAGATGACAGGTTAGTCTCCGTGATACTGTGGTTGTGGTGTATTCTATGTAAGAATATTTTTAAAATTCTTTTTTATTTACAGAGAAACCTTTTCCGAGACGGCAAGTATACTCGTATATAACATTGGTATTACTCTTGTATAGGGGAGAGGTGGAAGTTTGGAATATTATTTTTAATAACTAGGTTTCTTGTTTTGAATGTTTTGTAGTAGATAATGAATCTGGCATATTTATTTTTATCGACTGGTTTTATATATAATTTTTAAAAATTGTTTCGTCTTGTATATCGGAGTTCGCAGACCCTACTACCAAAGTGTTCTATGTAGGTATATAACATGCACAAAATACAGAGCAAATATAAGATATATATGAGAGAGAGAGAAAAAGCTGTACTTATATTTTACTGTTACTCGCAAATAAGTTTCATGTGGACTCGCAGAGTTGGTACCTGTTAATCACGAAATCATCAATCGGAGAAAGGAACTAGGACACACATTCAGAGTGTTTTATTAAATTGGTAATGACATCTGTTCAAAGATTCAAAAGCAACTGATAGTTACTTAACTTATCTTGAAAATAGACAAGATTTGGCAACGTGATGTTAAGTACCTGGAGAAAAAAAATTACCCCTCCCCAAGAAAATTCATGCTGACATAGTTACTCCATTAGGGGGGATGACGCTTCAGCATTATTAACAGTGCAAAAGTAACTAGATGAATTTAGGAGGGGGACGGAGTTTTAAAGATGATCCAACGTCTGGACGTTTTGCAACTGCCACCACCGAGGAAAACCTTGATCGTGTTCACCAAATGATGATGAATGACAGGCGATTGACTATAAATGAAATAGCCAATGCTACTAACATATCCCGTGAAATTTGAGAATATTCTGCACAATGAATTTGGCATGACGAATGTTTGTATTCGGTGTGTGTCACGTCTTCCTGCATCTCATCAAAAGCGCACCAGATTGACCACACCATGGGAAAATCTGATATTGCTTGAGGCAGATCCAACTGGTTTCCTTGAAGGTTTCCAAACCCAGGGGAGTGTTGGGTTGATCATTTTGAGTCTGAGACGATCCATGCAGTTGAAACCTTCTTCCTCACATGCTCCAAAGGTCAAGTTCATCTGCAGAGAAGGTGATAGCCTCAGTTTTTTTTTTGTGATGCAAAGGCATTATATTTGACTAACTTCAAGAAGCCACGCTCTCAATGAAGAATACTATGCCAAATTGTTGAGGCAGTTACGAAAAGCTATCAAGACTAAACGCCCAGGGAAACTGACGAAAGGGTTCTTGTTTTATCAGGAAAATGCTCCAGCACACAAGTCATTGGTTTCAATGTCTGCTGGCTGTAACTGTCTTTGAATTTGTTAATCACCCTTCATATTCTGCCAATGCGACCATCTGTTCTCCAACACTAATAGACACTTGGCTGAGGAGCAGTATTGCAGTGATGACGTCATATCTGCTGTTGACTTTTTTGACCAACACGATGAAAGATTTTTAAACAGATCAATTTATGAAGATTTCATAGTCGACCTATGAAGTTATCAGCCCACCTGTGTGTGTGTGTGTATATATATATATATATATATATAACCTCCACAGATTTGCGGAAACTAAGGTTTAAAATAATTTTTTTTTTAAACATGGAAAATATTTCTTGAAGCTTTTATTTTAGTTTTAATTTCAAGCTAATAAATTTATATTTCCAATGAGCAAAATCTTTTACTGTATTTCGAAACTAATTTAAATTGATTGGAAGGGGTTTTCGTTTTGAAATTGCTAACCATCGCTGATTTTAGTGCCATTTTTGGATATCTTTCATCCCAATGTAATTCTCTTTTATTAAAAAAAATCTTCCCAAAATAAAATACTTTCCTGAATATTAGTTGATTTCAAGTTTAATTAAAATTTAAAATATCGCAGAAATCGCGGTAGCTATTTAAGGTGTTGTCAATTTAACTGACAAATGGAAGTTTAATGTTTTTCAACGGTGGTCATATCTGTAAAATTTACTTGAAGAATATATCGTGAGCGCCTTTTCTCTATCGTTTTTAAATACCCAGTAATCTTAAAAATTTAGGAAAATATTTATTGAATTTTAGATATGTTCATTAAATTTAGTTATCGCTCTCATTTTCAGATATCATGTATGGTCGCCGATACCTACAAAAATCGGCTGGTTTATAAACACAAAAACGTCAGCATTTCTAAAATTCAATAAAATAGTAGAATGCAGAGACTATTTTCCTAAATTTTTAAGATTGAGTGCAGAAAAATTACATAAAAAGGCGCTCACATCATTTTCTTCAATTATGTTTTACAGATATTCTCCGTAGAACATTAAATCTGTCATCAGGCTGTCAATATGTCAAACCAGCTACTGTCGGGTTAATAAATGTATTTCTTTGATAATTTAAAGTTAAAGTAAATAATGCTTCAAATCAGATGAATTATACTTTAAATCAGCTAATATTCCTCAAATAAAGTTTCAGAAAAGTATATTTTATTTTTGGAATAGTTTTTAATGAAGAGAATTAGACTGCGATAAAAAATGACCAAAAAGTTGACGCTAATCAAACTATTTGAGCAAAAAAAAATAAAAGACCCCCCCACCCAAAAAAAAAACAAAACGCTTTTCAATCAATTTAAATCGGTTTTTGAAATACAGCAAAGTATTTTGCTGATTAGAAATATTAAATTCAATCTATTAGCTTGAAATTAAAATAAGTTTGAAGATTTTTCATTTTGAAACTTAGGCATCGCGTTTTTTTGTTTTCGTTATTTTTTATTTATTTATTTATTATTATTTTTTTTTATTTTTTTTTTATTTTTTTTTATTTTTATTTATTTATTTATTTATTTATTTTTTTTGAAGTCCCTACACAATATTATGTTCAAATTTTTCACTGTGTAGGAAGTTGTAGATTAGTTCTGCTAGCCTTGTCTAGTAGTCAGTATTTTTAGGCTGTCACCTAGCATCCATGATAAATCATCCGCAAAAACTTTTTGCAAAAAAAAAAAAAGACAAAAAAAACTTAACATCGAGAAAAGCCATCTGTCATTAAGTTCGTTGAATTACCGAAGATAATCTGTGTATCTACGAAAGTTTCTGAAAATCATCTTCCTGCTCAGCTAATAATCACTTTTGTTTAGTCGTCTGTAATATCAGTCGTAACTCGGTTAATGTGAAGATCTGACACTGCACTCTGCATACATTCAAGCTGAAAGAATGATATAGTGTTAACCAAACACTCGGGAATTTCAGCTCTGAACCGGATAGAATATGAAGTTTCGTTTTGAGATTACCTATATATCGAAGGGGACTACATTGTAAAGAAGACCGGAGGTGTTCTATTAATTTGTCGTTGTTAAATATCTCTGGTTTATTAGTAGCATTTACTGTTTCCCATGGGTATTAGTTTTTTTTGTTCATGTAAAAGGCCAATAACTAGAAAACTTTTACTTTTTTTAAGCAGGCGTAACACAAATTTCCTAAAATAATCTCCATTTAGAACTTTAGCCTTGTGCCATACATGTGGAACTTTAATTTGAGTACAATAAAAATAACTTGTTTGAATCAACAATGTGGCAAAAGTTGTACGATTCTGTAATAAATAGTATTATAACTGCTGGAATAAACGGTTGGGCCAAAATAACTCCTATTAGGAAAAAAGCGATAATTCCGGTCAACTGTGTAATAATTACAGGACTGTGCTGACAAGTTCTCTGCTCAATCAAGGAGCTTTGCCAAATACTACTACTAATAAAAAGAAATGTCTTGATTTGATTTTGGGGATGTGGGTCTGATCGAGAACTTTTCAGCACCTCTCTGTGCTACTGGATGCTGTGCGTGCTAACTGCCTTTTCCCAGATTTATTCTACATTTCATGTAGAAGTGTCAGATCATTTTGTGGAAAGAGCTTCCTTAAACTTGAAATTGACCATTTGCCTTCCCGTTTGGGCTGTTGTTAAAAATAATTGATTGCATTTCTTAAATTTAACTTTTTGTTTTTACAGTGAAAATTACTTTCCGAACATCACAACATTATACGAACTGCATATTTTTTTATTTTTTTTTTTTTTCAACTTGGAAATCTTAAAGTAGACAAGCTTCTGGCGGGGCGCGCGTGTGTGTGTGTGTGGGGGGTTGCTTTGTCATATTGACGTAACTCGTTATTCTTGTAAGTAGACTCTTCTGGCGATTTTCAGGTAGTGTGCAAGTTTAATGTTGCTGTTCGAAAGGTTTTTTTTTTTTTTTTTTTTTAAATGAACACTTTTGTGGCTTTATGTAATTGTGTTGTATATTTTGGAATCGAACTCCTTTGAATGTCGAAGATGGCCTTTTTCAACTGATAAACACTATTCATCAAAATTAAGGTCCTACATCTAAAAAGTTAGATAGTAAAAAAAAAAAACCCCAAAAAACAAAACCAAAACTAGTTTTTGTTTCATATAAAGAGTGTACATTTTCAGAATATATTATTTAAAGAGAAACAAATCTAGAAAAATGTTAAATGCTAGAAAAATATTAAACACATGGCTTGAGGTAAAGATTTACTGCAAATAACACAGTGTCTTGATTTTTTTTTTTTTTTTTATTTTTTTTTACGAGTAATTACTCTTAAAAAATCAAACGTGATACTTCTAAAATCCACATGTTTACAATGAATGTCAATATTTTCTGTGTTCTTAACAGACTTTGTGCTTCGTACCCTCAGGAAGAGTATAATCTTGGCTTGCCACATTTTCTATTTTGTTGCTTTCAACAATACTTGCTCTTTTACGACTCCCCCCCCTTTTTTTTTTGAAATTCTGATACTTCGTCATTCATTTGTTTCAACTCGACACGTTGATTTCTCAATCTTTTCCTTGCTTTTGGTACGTTCCGTGAGTGTTAAATTTCCTCAATACGCGTCTGCAAGATTTCATCTGATTGATGGAAGTATTTTTTATTCTTTTTGAAAATACATCCTTTCAGCCTCTGCTTATGGTATCAACATTCGTCGGTATACACAAATCTGAGAGAAAATTGAGCTATATTCACTGGGAGATGAGACATTATATGACTATGTAACATTTTGTTTTTAACCACATCTTTAAATCATGTCTCAATCATTAAAGTTGTCTTCAAGAAAACGATCCATCATTATACCATAGAGATTAGCGCTATAGAATATTTTCAAGTAATGTTTTATTTTTTAGCAAATTTCGCAGAGTAGTATCAAGTAAAATGGATACGACATCTAATAAAAGGAAAAATGAAGCCGTTGACTTTCTCCACTACCTTAAACAAAAGGTTAAGAAAACTCCCATCAATAGTAGAAAGTGATACCGATAGACTTGAAGTTAGTTTTCCTGAAAAACTTTAAGAAAAAGGGTTTTATGAATTTCAATCGACATTAACGCCAACTATTCTATCAACGAATGGTGAATGTTTTCTCTATGAAAGCTATTCATCTATCAATATTATATTCAGTTTATGAAAAGAATCTTCCGCTATTTCTGTCACAGTTTTCACAGCTACTCTGTTAAATTTAATGAGTTGGTTGGTTTTGATGTGCTGGATAGCTAACTCTGACTTTGGACTGTCTATTTCACTGATATTCATGCATTGTCTTCTTGCATTTAGTCCTTAGATTTCATATCATTGACTACCTTGTCTCTGATTTCTTTAATCAGCTATCAATACTGTCGTCTGTGCAACGTATGGATTTATATTTCTTTTTTTATTGCATATACCCAATTATGATATTTGGTTACCAAACATGTATTAGGCAATTTATGTAATAGCTGACCGTATGAAGAACGTAAATTATTTTTCGTTGCGTCACTCCTCTTTAGCTTTCTTGCATTTGTTCCTAATTTCTTTGTGCAGCGTCACATAGTCTGTTTTTTGAGTCAGTTGACCCAGTACGTTCTGAGCGACTGTTCGGTTGTACTCTCTTCCTACGGACGGGAAGAACCCAAAGGAGGCTACGCCGAAGGGCGGAGTCTCCTTCGGGGAGGTAAAACCGGCTCTGAACCCGTTTATACGGGTTCAACGGACATATTTTTGGCCGAGCCCACGGGTTCGGAATGCCCACGTTAAAAAGGCCTTGTGCCACATGACACCCTCGTGGGGTGGTGACTGAATATCGTCACATAGTCTGTGCCGTGCCTTCTCATTGCTTTTTTTTTTTTTTCAGGCCTAGAATTCCATCTATTATCCATCCTTTTTCTTCGATTGACGATGTTACTGAAGCTTCTCTTCACGTGTCCCACTTCAAGTTTCTATTTTTATTTCCCCTTCCAATCTGCTTTTAACTCTGTCCATATATTTCCCCTTCAGTTTCTTGTCATTCAAAAGTCTGTCGTGTTATAATTTGATGCCGCCTCGACACTCTTCAGTTTCCATAGTTCCACTTTAAGCTTACATATCACTGGAAGGTGGTCGCTACTTTGGTATGTTTTGCAGCGTAAAACTGCATTCCCGAGTCTCTTATTGATAAATAATCTATTTAGTTTTTCGTTTATCCTCCTGGGCTTCTCTATACATATACGTCTTGGGTGTTCTTGAAACAAGGCATTGGCTACTACCTGGTGATTCGCCGTGCACCATTGGACCCGTTTTTCTCCGCTTTCATTACTAGTTTCCAGTCCAAAATTGGCAACTATTTCACCATCCATCTTATAGCCTACTTTGGCATTCAGGCTTTCCATGACAATTGTGATTTGCATTGAGTCTTGGCTTTGTCTAACGTAGAGTAGAACTTGTCAATTTCTTCTGTACTTTGTGTTGTTGGTGTATAAGCAAATATGCATTACGTGTTTTATAAGCCCTATCATTGACATCATGGGTTACATAAATAAAGAGTTGAAAATAATTATTTCATTTGATTTCACCCAGACGATGTCTGGTAATTCAATGAGATTCGTAGGTTTTTTTTCTCTCTCTCTTCCTCTGTCGCATTGACAACCAAGTAACACTCCTCTGTCTGGCTGTCTGGCTCTGTCTGTCTGTCTGGGTGTACCAATTGTCACTATACACTTTCAGTAAATCCCTAAAAATTACATCAGAAGCTGAGTTTATATTTTTAGCATCATCAAAGAAGTCGCTGCAGTTTAACTAGACTTGCCATTTTTCGACAACCTCCAGCCAACTTTGTCCGACGTTTTTCAGCATCAATTCCCGACCTCGATGCAGGAATTTCGGATTCTTTCCCCAATCTATGAAAGGTTACCGGGTTTAGTTGCGTACACCTTTCTTTTGATATAGCCCCACGTGTGAGGTCAAGGGAGCGCAGAGCCCATTCAAGAGGACTCCCACCTCGACAGATTCATTGGTCAGAAAATTTGATGTTCAGGAAATCCATCAATAACCCGTAAAGTGGGGAGGTGCTCAGTCTTGTTGAAAAAAAAAAATTAACAAGGTTACTCCTCGCCTGAAGTTGTGGCACAACAAACTCCTGCAGCATCTTCAAGTAATTTTCCCCTGTAACGATGATTGTCACCGGATGCATTGTGGAAGAAAAGCGGTTAATTCAGCCTGGTGTTAGACTTGGCACACCAAATCACCAGTTTCGGAGAGTTTCATTTGTGCTCAAGAATTTAAGCTGGGTTTGATTTTCCCCAAATTCAACAGCTGTGTCTGTTTACACGATCAGAGAGATGAAAGATAGACTTGTTTCTGAACCATAAGTTTTCCAATTGTTGAGGTTTGTTTTGTAATATTAGAGGAGTGATTCACACATTTCCACATGAGTATCATAATCTTTCGCTTAAAGCGTTTCAATAACCTGAAGTCGGTACGGGTAGAGTTTTACCATATTCCAAAACATCTGTAGATGCCGAGTTCCAATGCTGCCTTCCGGATGAACCTTTCCTGGTTTTGAGCGAACGCCTGCTCGACGAGATCCACTGCATGGTTTAAGAACAAACCCAGTTTCGAGAAGCTTGCTATGGGTAGCGTAAATTGTGTTAATCGTTGGAGCAGGGAGCCGTGTGACGGCCATAAATCTTCTCAAACTCGCGCTGAGCTTCAGTCGGGAACTGAAATAATTCTTGCCAGGTGGTTAAAAAAATGCAATGTTGCTCCAAAGTTAATTGGCAAGCCATGGGCAAAGGAATGATACACTTTTACAAAAATCGCAAAGTCAAAGCTGTCAAATGCTGTTTGCCTCGTGCCTTCCGAATGACGCATGAAACGAAGAAGAAAAAAAAAAAGAAGCATATGACTTTTGACACTCACTCTCTCTTATGTATTTTTTTAATCAATGTTCACCCAATACAAGGCTAAGAGTCTCTCAAGGTAGAGGGTTACTGTGTGAACTTATATTAGTGTAGGAAAGAACAAACGTTGCGAGCTGAAGCATACTTTACAAAGAACCGGAAACCCAATCCTAAATAGGGAACCGGGGATAAACCCCCTATTCATGTTAGGAAGTCCGTGGAGGGGATGAAAACCAGGTCATAGGTTCACCTATCTACTCTTATTGGTGGAGGAGTGTCATTATGAAAATCCCCCCCCCCAAAAAAAAACAGAAAAAAAAAACGAGCATCTTAAACCAGAAGACTTAAAATCTGTAAAAGTCTTTATCACATGGTTCTTGATAATGACCGAGATGATAGAAAGTACTTGAACAAAACAGGACAAACATGAACTATGGACAGTCTATCCACAATTTCAACTCGAATATACAACTTATTTCAAGAATTGGAAAAATAAAATGAAAAAAAATTAAACAGACCTTGTCAGTTGAATTTAATCTAACTTGTTTGCATATCTATCTATCTATCTATCGTTTTGTAATAGGATGTCTAATATGCAAGATATTCAACAAAGGAAATCAATTATCACCCATCTTAATTTGTTTAATAACCCAGAAATGATACAAACCAAACCTGTTAGTTAAGATTTCATCTACTTCGCAAGATATCTAGTTTTATATAATTTTTTTTTTTTTTTTTTTTCATCTGCCATAACTTTTTCCCATCTCCGCCTAGTTGCAACTACCTACTTAGTTGCATTTGAATCGATCTATTAAGAGACCGCCAAATTTGTGTGTATTGATATTCGCTTAGCTTAGTCCGGCACCACGCTATAACTCTAGTGTACCCACATTGAACTGATGACACCCGAGTCATGTTTACAAGGCGACCGTGGTAACGACTACACTGCGACAATCCGCGTATGCATGCTTGTGAAAGTGACTAGCATGTTCTGATTTAAAGCAAAGCTTTTTTTCACTTGTGTTCTGCCAATTTTGAAATGTATTTAAATAATAAACCAAATTCTAAAATCTCCTGTCGAGCAAGACACTGAGATGTTCTGTTATTAGTTCTTACGCTATCCGTTTGACCAAGAAGACTGAAATAACCAATGAAATAATCTTAGTTGTCCAGATCAATTAGCAGCAGTCGGAATAAAATTGGATTATATAATTCGTAAGATGTAGCTGTCTGCCTCAATTGCTGAGAGTCAAAGTTAAGTAGCACGCAACATTAAGAGGTTGGAGCGGAGTTGAGACAGAAAAGGTTAGTAGGCACGAGAAATATTTATCATCTCTTTCAGACAGCATTGAATGAAGGTAAAGGATTGTCTAAATTAATGAAGGTTGGAGAATTAGGACCGGCAATAGCCAAAGGCACATAGACGAGCAAGTATAGAATTGAAATAATTAATGTCGTTTCTCTCCCTTTTTTCCTTTTGACCCTTCTGTCTTAATACATTTGACGGGAAAAATTGTAGCTTTTTGAGAATATATAACAAGATATGACAAAAACATTAGTGTATATTACGGAAATGGTTTGTTTTTAAAGTGTAGAGACATCACTTGCTGGTTACCAGGAATTTAGGCATTCCTCATCGGTACTAGGTTTATGCGATGAATCTCGGGTAGTAATTTTAAATACTTATTTTCTACAGTTTCATGTAACGCAATCTTAGGCTCCATTTGGGTTTTTGCAGGCTTACATGATCAGTAAATTATCTGCCCTTGTTTGTAAGAGCTCTTCATCAGTAAGATAATAAATACTTCGTGTTGCTTTTATTTCTGCGATTTATAATTTAATCGTTGTCCATCTAACTCTATTCTACATAAATAAAAAATACAGCACCTTTTCGGATCTCCGCTTATTTTAGCGGAAATTTTATAGAACATAAATTTTACTTTTTAAGAATGATTTAGAATTGCAAATTTGATACCAATTTTGAAAACTAATTCAAGTTTATAATTCATTCAATTCTAAAAAAATTAATTCGGCTCGTAACCAATCAAAATAAGACTTTAGTTGTCTAACGTGTCGCCTTTCCAAGTTATTTAAAATTTGAAAGATGTGGCTAAGAAAAGCGTATGTGGAGGTGGCCCTTATGTGCAAACTTCTACTGAAAAAAAAAAATGAAGACTTGCTGTTTTATCAATTCGCAAAGAAATTTTTAAATCCTTCCCAAAACTATTCGTTAGAATGTCCAACTCCAAACTGGCCAGAAAGTATCCACTCGATTGTGATAATCATATTCGAAACCAATGATAAATACGCAACTGTTTCAACTACAAGGCATGACCGAAGTTATTAATCTTAAGTTGGTGGTAATTTCATTTATTACTAGAATTCCTGAAATATTGACAATGATGTATTTTATTAGGGGGATAATGAAAAGCTCTCAGCCAGTCTCGCTTTAAAAAAATAAATCAGATATTTTTATTTTTAAAGCCTTATCTCACTGAGCTTGGAACAGTTTTTGCTATATAAAATGTTTAATGTTCAAATTATAAATAAAAAATAAAATAAAATTTCTTAAATTGATAAAGGAAGAATTCAAAAAGATCTTAAAATTTTATTGGCAAAAAAAGGACAATTGAGCCGTACTTCATCGTAATGTTTTTATTTTTACTTTTATTCATGGCAGAGCGGCTCAAAAAGCACGTCGGGCTATATGGCAGTTTCCTTGGGCACCTCGGCGTGGTGTAATGGTTAGCAAGCTTCTCTCGCTAGATCAGTTACAACTGAAAAGTGAGTTCGATCCTCACTAGATGCCCCATACTTTCGGCCTTGTGCCACATCTAAGCTACGCTTGGAAAATAACTATATGGTAGTTTCCTTCTATATAAGGGTGGGAGGCGATGGTTCGTACCCCGACGAAGGCAATATTTTCTTTAATGATTCTCGAAAAGCCCAGACCGGTAGACGTTATTTAAGCTGTACCTACTCAAACATGTTCACTAATTTTCATCATAAATAAATAAAAAGTTAATAAATAAATTTAAAAAGTTAATAAAAATAAATAATTGATTAAGAGCATGCGTATAAGGGGGTGTTTGATATAAGGACAGTCTCTTCACTGTGTTGTTTTCACACTGTGTATCCTGGGGTACATTATATTCCCAGAATAACAATACACCTATATTCTGCTGCTTACCTTTTCCAAGAGAAAACTACTTATTCCATTAAAACCAGGCCCAATTCTGGCGATTGCTTGTCCATTTGAAGATGCTTTTAAAATGGGAAAGGGTTACTATAATACTCTGAATGTATTGACGCTATACTGTCTTTGACACAACAATGATAAATAGACTGAGAATTTGGATGCAATCCTTCTTATATCTTGATTAAAACTGAAATATTAACCCTTTTCTTGATGGGTCAGCCAGATGCCATATGTGATACACACTTAGACGATCATGTCTCTTTCAATTCATGACCGACGAGGAAGATTTTCGTGCAGTAGGTTACCGTTTCTTTCTGGAGGCACTTGGATTGAGGAATCAGAGAGCCGAGTTCGAATTCCAATCTAATCCATTACATTCACTTACGTGCTAACACCCTTCTTTCCTCTTTCTTCTCCCTCCAGCTATGGGTAAATAGCAGGACAGACTGGGTTCTATAACCTTGGATGGCAACTGGTCTAGGAGAAGGAAAACTCTGAATTCAAACCTGCTCTTAGAGGAGGGTGAATGGAGTTTTCTCTGAGCCTAATTTGGCAATCCATTTAGTGATGGTGTCACGATAAAAGAACATTTGATATAGCCCTAATAAGCATCAAGAATTCTTTCTTCTTGACAAGATTACTGAACTACCAACCAATCAAAGTATTGTTACTAAGTTCAATCTCGGCTAAACCGCAAGATGATGATTCTTTCTGCGGTAGACTGGTTGCCAACCAAGGCTATAAGCCTCAGTCTGTCCTATCTAATCCACAGTTGAGAAGAGATGGATTCATACCTTTCCAAACGATATTTGCGCATAAGTGAATACAACGGATCCGACTTGGCTCTCCGAACTATCATTCCAAGCCGACATCCATTACACCACGAATCTTGGTTCATACATGCGAAAAAAAACCTCTTTAATTCGTTAAGTCAGCCAATATATTTTCAGTTATTATTTTTTTTTGTTCTTTTCTCAGACCATTTTCAGTAGATACTCGCAATCGAACTTTAGCAATCCTCAGGTACGCTCTTCAGCTTAATAATTTGCTCTATATTAAACCCATTCAAATCACGGTTCTTGCACATAACAGCAGCACTTAACACATCAAAATGAATACTAAAGGCCAGCTTACACTCAAATGCGAAGTCGTTAGTAATCAGTAGTTGTCGTTCTTAATAAATATCACTCCTAATATTTTTGTTCATCAGTGTTTTTATATATAAAACGCTCTTGCGTGTCTTCAAGTCGTTTCAGTTTTTCTTAGAAAGTAGTAAACGGAAGTCATTCACTTTTTTTTTTTATTGTGTAGACATATTGTGAACTTTAGCGATCCGACAACTCTTTGTCGCTGAGGTATGCAAACAGATGAAACTTTTATGTAGATTTAGCAAACTTCCTTCGTTTCACCTTTTCCGGTTACGTAACTCTTTCTATAGCGTATTGGATTTTGTTCTTGATGAATAAATCTTTTGTATCGAATTTGGGTGGGTCAAATTTTGTGAGGCAATAGATTGAATTCAGTGTTGTTGTCTCAGCTTGACAGGAACATTCCAATACTACCTGAAGATTTTAAACAGCAACTTCAGTTGCTGATATTAAAGGACTGGTGTACCCGTTCCCTAAAAAATGACGACAATTGAAAGAACGTTTTAAACAGTGAAACGCTGTATTGAGATTCAATAAAGCGGAGATAAAGAATTTACAACTAAAACAGAGGACAATAAATCCGTTTTCTTTTAGATTTTGTAGACGTTAAATGGTATAGGATTTATTAATTTCATGTTGAAACTTTTCTGTGTTTTAAATGAAATGGAAATCTCTCTGAAGAAAAATTATCAACCAGAGAAAGACAAAGACTAAGTAGAAGCAAAACGTTTGCTTAATAGGAAAAGGTATCTGAGTGCTTCACGCGAAAGGCTTGAACAAATAAAACTGCGATTTAAGAAACGTAGTAGTAGTAATGAAACTGGTTAATTAAACATTTTGATTAAGAAATAATTTTGCCTAAATGCAGATAAATATTTTATTTGTATAGATTATTAAAAAAGACTAAGGGAAGTAATCACTCATAAACTTACTAACACAAGATGATTTACCTCCCTTCCCGCTACAGATGGGACAGGATATATACACACACACACACACACACACACACTAGCAGTATAACCCGTCTTCGACCGGGTGTTTGATTACTGGAAATTTTTGCCGTTCATTTGGATTAGTTTAAGTTTAAAGTCAGCCTACCCGAAAATCAATATTAGTAACAACAATCGGGTGCAACTGAGGCACATTCCAAATTGGGGGGTGGGCTGAAAAAGACCGTTTTTGCATTCTCAATCATGCAAGGAAGAAACCTTTTCCATGGATCGTCATAATAATAATATACGATAATTTTTATAATATAATTTTTTTAATATAATTCTCATAATCTTTTGCGTTAGATTTCAACTCTCTAAATTGATTGTACGTTGTTTTTTACAGACATTAAATTTTTCCTTTGATTTTTGCGCAAAGTGTAAAAAAAATTTTTTTTTTTTTTCGATTTTTCACCTTCAAGGTTGGAATTTTTTTCAGACAATTTTGACTCAAAATCGGCACTGAAGAATTCTCTATCAAAAAAAAAAAAAAAATCTAAATTGGATGAAAACAGGAAACCCATAAACAACATCCGATCACGCACGCACATACATACATACATACACACACACATTTTGAGAATTATAGATATAGATTCATAATATGCAATAGATGATGCCGTAAATTTAATTTTGATGATAATGATTCTCCACACCTTCCTGACATTTGTAACATAGTTTATCTTTTTGCTATCTTTCCTGATCACTGTTCTGGCAATCATTTACTCAAGCTCTCTAGGTAGGTTATGCGCTGTTTACTCTGTGCTTCTTGCTTTTAATATGTTCTGTGTGTGTGTTAAGATTTTCCAAGCTCTCTTTTCCCATTGTTTCCTAGAAATTTCAACTTTTTGATGTGAGGTATAAATGTTCCTTTTATTCCCATTTTTATCTAAAACTTCGATGCTCACATGTTCAGTCTATCGTATTCTCGGCATCCTTCTGTAGAACCAGATTTGTTACCACAAGTCTCTTCAGCTATAAGATTATTCAGCATAACTGCTATATTGACCGATATTACATACATGAAATTTTCCTGTTTCTTAATACTTTGCTTAGCTTTTGGAAGGCACCTTTCGTTATTCCAGTGCACCTTGGGATTTCCGTGTTGCATTTTCAATCCTCTGTTAAACCATTCCTAGTTATTTATATTTTTGAAGATGCTTCATTTTGGCTCTCCAATTTCCTAATTCGCGTCTTGGTATGTTCGTTTTGCTGGCAACCATAAAATGACGGCACACTTTAAAAAATTGTGCAATTCTGTTGGTTATATTTTCTACATGAGTAAGAGTGAATAGTGGAAAAAAGAGCCAGGAACTGAGTAATATAAAGTCTTCAAGAATCGATAGATAGACAGATAAATGTGAACGAAATGAAACCTGGCTCTAACTTAGAGAAAAAAAAAAACTATTGTTAGATCATTTGTTATAATTTGGACATTAACTCTTCACACCTACATCCTGAACATGTCCGTTCAGTGTCTAGGCGTTCATATTCCTCTTATAATTTGTGAATTGCTTGGGAATAGTTGTAAATTTGTCTTTCTCCTTGACTGGCTGCCAAACAAGGTTAGACCGAATTCTGTCCTACTATATAACCTATTACTGATGCAAGTTTCCAACTATACCGTCAGTTCGTATTTTTCTAAAAAGACTGCTACAGACTCGCACACAAATTTTCTCCAGAAGTTATATTTTTCTGATGAAAGTTTTTTTTTTGTTTTTTTTTTTTGTTGATGATATATTAATTTCCATGTTTAAAGAATCGGTCTATAGTGTGTTGAGCCTCTCAACTTTTGAAGGTAGTCGAAAGTTCAACAAGCGCTGGTTAAATTAGTACTGAAACAATGTGGAATATGTAAATCGTAAAAAGGACTAAATATGTAATATCTATAGCGAGAAACTAAAATCAAACGTTTTTATTGCTCATGTAGATTTTATTCTTGTGAAAAATTCTTTGACCTTGAACAATCAATGAAACGTGTCAAAGAAAAATATAAGAAGTTCCAAATATATATAACAACTTCTCATCTAAACATCGTCCAATAGTCAAAACCATTGTGGATATGATCAAAAGTAAAAACACCCATACTAATAATAATTCAGAAACAGGCATATATAAAATAAATTGCCAAAGCTGTTTCTCACAATACAATTGGGCAAATATGCAGAAAAAAAAATGAACACAAAAGGGACTTCATACATAACAGTTTAACAAATGCAGTCATACAGTCAGTCAGTTAGTTATGTTCCATGCGTGATATACACTTAGGCGATCATGTATCTTTCGATGCATGACTGACGAATCAGTTTTTTTTCCTGCGGTAGACCAGTTGCCACCCAAGGCTATAGAACCCGGTCTGTCCTGCTATTATCCATAGCTGGGGAGGAGAAGAGGATTCAAGGGTATTAGCACGTAAGTGAATGTAATGGATTCGACAGGAATTCGAATTCGGCTCTCCGATTCCTCAATCCTAGCCGCTATTCATTAGTGCCTCCTATACTAGTCATACACAAAATAAATTCGACCAAAATTTTGATCTTAAAAAAAAAAAAAAATGCCAAAATCAAAAGTGAAAGTAATTTATTCCGAAGGAAAAATTTCGTGAGTACCACCATCGAATATTATGAAAATAAAATTACGCATCGTTTTTTGCCCAATGTCACCTTTCCTGAAAGAATTACTGCTTTCCCAAGCCAACATACATAATCAGAAATACGTTGAAAAATTAAAAGAAAACTACTAAATACATCACTTCATGCCTTTGAAGATGTACGATACATACTACCATCTTATACCATAATATAATCAGAATCGTAACAATATTCATTTTAAAATGTCTTGACTATTACTTGCTCACTTTACTTTTTGCTAGACTTTGACTTGTGACACCTTGCGTTCTCCACATATTTTGACTGTTCTTTCAACCACCTAATGAACGTTCACAAATTTATAAGCTTTGATAAACCAATGACATCCTCGCCTTCGTATATAAACATGTATAACAAAATAAATACTACATTACCTTGATAAAGTCCCTCAGAGGACGAAATGCGTCGGCTAAGAATAGTTTTCCTCTTGTTTCATTTTATATATATATATATATATATATATATATAAAATTTTTAAACGTTATTTCAGTGGATACCCATATTTCAGTAGACGCTCCATTTATTTTTAAATAGTGTTTTATTTCGTCTCTTGGCCTGAATATCCGAGAAAGCTTAAAGAAAAACGCGCCCTCTGGCAGAATTCGAACCTGGGTCCCCGTTTGAAGGAGAAACCGTGGTTACAGCCGATATGTTGTCACAAAGAGCATCGCGATTAAGCGAGACCGTATACTGCTTTTAAGCACATTTTTCTCGTTTAGATTATTTAAAAATAGACGGAGCGTCCACCGAAATATGAATATCCGCTAAAAATAACGTTTAAAGTGATGAAAGTATGTCGGATAAATAAAAATCCATTATTTCTTATATATAAGCTTAGAAGTCGCCCTAAGCTAGCTCCTGTGGAGGGCTCTTGATTGGGCCTTCATCACAATAGGTAGGAAGGAGTAGATGTGATAGGCAACAATAAACTACAGAACTCAAAACTGAAAATGAATCGTAACTTTGGTTCACCAATACTTCTATCTAGCATTATCGTTTCAGCGATTTACTAAGCATAGCTTATTTGCGTCACAAGGTCGAAAGTATGGAGGACACAGAGAGGAACGAACTCCCTATACAGTCGTAACTGAGCTAGCAAGATAACCTTACTAACCATTACAACATGTTGAAGAGCCCAACATTGATTATGTAGAGGTCTTGTCGCCTCTACATAATATAATTTTCCGTTTCAGATGGCTGACACGGGCTCCGACAGTTTGGAAGAGAGGCAAGACTTTCGGATCACCCTGTACAATCAGATCTTAGAACAACAGAGAAACATTATGGACTTAACTCTTTCTTACTGGGTTTGCCGAATTTACAAGTACTTACCTGATATTTTCTTTCATTGAAATCATCGTTTTCGTTTTGTGCTTTCTTTGTCCCAACTCGCTTTTCTTTGTGACTACAGTGTAACCCGAATATAAGAGAGTTGTCGGGACCGGAGAAGAAGTCTCTTATATCCGGGTTTGGTCTATTTTGTTTAGGTAAGTATGGAACACTTTGGGACCAGAGAAAATCTCTCTTATATCCGGGTTACACTGTATTTCTATCCGTTTCTATCTCTGAACTTACGGGATTTTTTAATGAAAATTTAAGAGGTAGGCGGAGTGAATAATTTTTACTTTATTTCCTCATGACGGTAATCTAATAATGTTGTCCACTGTAAAACCCAGCATTTTCACCATTTAAAAATTGGGCAATCAGTGACTTGAGTTAAATGGCAATTATCGTTCGAATAATATTCATAACATCTCCATCTTTTTTTTTTTTTTTTTTTTTTATTCTATCTCTCGTTTTTAGTGTTCTAACCACCGGCATTTCTCCAGGCGTATTTTAGAGTACTTAGTGACCTTTTTTTAATGTTGCTGAACGCAGTTATCAAAATACGAATGGGGAAACTTCGTGAGCAGGATTTATTCACAGTTGGAAATTGCTGTTACGTTTTTCTGTATATTTACCTTGGCGGAACTAAAGTCTGGAATTGTCTTTCATGTTCCTCGTTCAATTCCGGCATTCTGAAGTTCGCCAAACACAATAACAAGAACAACGGAATAACAAATATCCATTTGTAGAATCTCTTTCTCTGCCACAGTGTAAGAAAACACGATTCTCCACAGCTTCCTGATTTTTGTAATTTTCAACAATCGTTGCTCATTTACAATCCCCTCTTTTTTATTCTATCCAAGTAGACTACTCTCTGATTCCTCTTCTTCTCTTGCATTTGATGTGGGGTAAGAGGCAAGGCATTATTTGGATCTTGGGCTGAGCTTATTAAATATGGGCGCCAGTCATAGTGAATATTGGTAAGTTAATTATCGAAGTTATTATTCTTCGAGAATCTTAGTGACTGTCTCCACTTCGGTAGCATTGTATCGGATTAGTAAATGACCGACATAAACTTACATTAGCATAATTCGGACATTTTAAGCATGACACACATAAGTTATGAATGTATATAGGAATCAACACTATATGGTGACTATCGATTTCACGCCTCATTGCGCTCTTCCTGAAGTGTTGATTTCTATACATACACTATCTATACCTACAAACGTTCAACATCTAGTAGTAAGCCTTCTAAAGTTTTAAACCAAGGCCCATTGGGATAGCGAAAGATATCTTCCAAAAAGTTAGCTGTCCAGTAAATATTTTGTTTCTAATGAAATTTTCCTGTTTCTTAATACTTTGTTTAGCTTTTGAAAGGCATTTTAAATGTCTCACTGTCGAGTTATGGACATAAAGGTCCTCACGCAGATCATTACTAATGTAGTTTGGTTTATTTTGTTTTATGGCGTATCAGCATCAATGGGTTATTTAATGCCGATAAATGGGTAAAGTTTTTCTAAAATATATAGCCAGTTATAAGATTATATATAGCTGGTATTTATATTTTTTCTAAATATATATATATATATATATATATATATATATATTATATATATTTATATATATATATATATATATATATATATATATATATATATATATATATTATATATATATATATATATATATATATATATATATATATATATATATATATATATATATATATATTATATATAAAGTATTTCTGGTATATATTTTATAATATATTTCTGGTATTATATATATTTTACACTTTCATAGTGTCTTGACCCCAGTTTGGTGGTTAACTATTTACGCATAGCTGGGACCCTAACAGGTGCTGCCACCCCGGGTCAAGGTGGACCTGGGAACACCAGCAATTAAGAGGTGGTTCCATGCTCCTCAAAACCTGCTGATCAGAGGCCTTACTGTTGGATGTAGTTTATCGTCATACGCAGGACGGATTATTGTAGTGAATTAATTCCTAACTGGGTAACTCTATATTTACAGCCGTGTGCTAAGTTTATTGATTAGCTCTAAGAATGTCACATCGTCAGCGGTTATGTTCATCTAACATTATTAATGTGGTGAATTTGATTTTTAACGAGTACTCAATAAATTCATTCTTGTGCCTGGCTTAGAAAAACTTCAATGCTTGAAAGTTGCGGTGTGATATACTATATTTTTAACCTGTCTTGAAATATCCAAAAAACTTGTTTTTTCTTTTAGTGATGAAAAGTAAACGTGTGGGGATTTCTTTCTTTTTGCATTTTTTTTTTTTATTTCGATGACATTAAGTTTATACGCGGGACGAAAGCCAGAATAACTTAAAGCTCACAACCCTTTCAACAGTTTTATTGATTATCTAAGAATAACGTGTGTGCAAACGTTTTTTTTTTTTTTTTAACTTTAATGTCTTTACCTCCAACTTAGAACCACTTTTCTTTTAAAAGAAAACCAGATTGACCTTTAAGGCTTTCCGTTCAACTCTGTTGTTAGGCAACCCTCCCTTTGGTCTGCATCAATTGGGGATTCGAAAATGGAGGGAGGGGGAATAGTTACCTCGCTAGCACGCATTGTTCTCAAATGAGAGCTTAGTCAAGGATAAATATTTACTATTTAAGAGAACATGCCGAAAAGTGATAGTTGGCATCCTAGTCTCGTAAATTCGTATATCATGGTATATTTTTAAACACCTACGAATTTTGCAGTGTATAAAAAAATGATCAAGTGATTTCATTCAATAAGTCTCATTTACAATTTAATTTTACCGATCCTAAGAAACTTCGTTTAAATTTTAGAGATTTGTAATACAAACAGTCGTAATATAAGACGTACATAAGAATAATTCCATCAATTCTTGAGTGTCATTCACGGTCTAGCTCTCGCTACTTTGGGACAATTCTCAATTTCAAGTAGGATGGTTTGGTTTGACAGTCTCCGATCTAGGAACTATATCCATCAATAATATCAGTTATTATTTCGTGTAACAAAAACGACAATGTACTGTAACTTTATTTACATTTTCTTGGGTTCGTACAAGTGTTTTCTTTTCTAGATACAAAGTGGTAAAAACTGTCAAAGTTCTGCATATCCAAGCGCTTTCCGCTACTGTTTTAGCCATTATCAAGGTCGATTTTTCTTTTATATTTTTAACTAAATATGTGGGGTTTTTATGTATGTGTCTAAAGTTGTAGGAATATTTTATTTTCCGAACACTGTCAGGGCATTGTGGCCGTGTTCATAGTTAATATTAGTGAATGTTAGCTTTTCCTATTTTTTATTAGGGCGTCCATAATTTTATTTTTTACATGTCGATGAGGCTATTATACTTGTATTTTCTACTGGTATGTTTCGGAAGAGAGATAATGGATAACAATTTGGAATGGGAAATCGGGGAGGAAGTTCGAATTCCAATTGGGTTTTTTACATCGACTTACGCACAAATACCATTGAGGAAGGTATGATTCTCATCTGTTCTCCCATACAGCTATGGGTTGAATAGCAGTACAGATTGGGTCCTATAGCCTTGGTTGGCAACCAGCCTACCCACAAAAAGAAACTCCTCATACTGCAGGAAATTTACCTGGTCAGTGATGGACCTGATCACCCAAGAAAATATACCATAAATAACATAGAATTCTGTAAATATTTGAAACCTTGTATTTTTTGTCAGATATAAATTCTATGAACAAAATGGTAAGAAATAAATGATGCACACACACACACACACACACACACACACACACACACACACACACACACATACAGACAAGAGGAAAACTATACTTAGCAGACGAGTTTCGTCATCTGACGGATTTTATCGAGGCAAATGTAATGATTTTATTATGCAACAAGTATCTATTTGTCAGTTACTTAATTTTTTTTTTAATTTAAAGACGCTCATGAATATTCATCAGGTTAACTGAAATGATTAGGCATTAGACATTAAATTACGTTACTTAGCATCCTCAAAAATATTTTTCCTTCTCTTTTCTTTTTTTTCCCCCTTTTTTTTATTAAAGAATATTTTTTTAATCGGAGTATGAAATAGACTTTTGTGTTATGCATATTCAAAAGCTGAAATGATAGATTTAACCATTTTTTTTTTTTTTTTTTTTTTTTTTCAACATATTTTTTGTGTATTGAGAAAGTAGTAATTCTTTCAGGAGGTGAAATTTGGGGGGTGGGGAAACCGGGCGTAGATTGATATTTTGATAATATTCGATGGTGGCACTCTCTCGGTTTTTCTTTCTAAGAAAATTATTTTTTCGTTTGATGAATGTGGCATTTTGAGATCAAAATGGCGGTCAAATTTATTTCTCTATCACTAGCGCATTTGTTAAATTGTTATTTATGAGATCCCTTTTTTGGGTTCATAGATAAGTTTTTTTATTTTTATTTTGTATCTTTGTAACAAGGTTTTGGATGTTGTTTAGATAGGATGAGTTGTTCTGTATATTGGATGTCGTAGAGTAGGTTGTATTATGTATTCTCTTTGCGTTGTGTATGATGTGAAAGGGATATTGGAGATTTTTAATGTGTTTTATGTGCGTTTCTTCTTTGGGTGGGTATTGGGGGCTGCAAATTCTTAATGCTCTTAAGTATAAACCTATTATTCTACCAGATTTAATTTTATAGAAGTGGTGTGAGTAGAAGTTGACCAGGTCGTAGCTTTTCTGCAAACGTCAAAATTGAGTTCGTTATTTATGAGTAATATGATATCTCGGAATGAAGGATGTAGTTGGTTTCAGGATCAAAGGCGAAGTCTGTTGTAGATTCGGCGTTGTTAAGTTGGTTGATAGGATCTGTTAAAATAGTGTTTTGTGGATATATTGGTAGAGAATCGTCTATGTATCTGACATAGAAAGAGTAGAATGTTTCTGAAAGGCCCTCTTTCTACAAACTCTAAGAATAGACAAGCGAGAACGCCGCTGAGAGGAGACCCCATCGGTAATGCAAATTTTTGTCTGTAGAAGTGGTTACCGAAAGTGAAGAAACATTGGTGAATAGCTGGCATATTTTTATAATTTTATGTGTGGGGATAGGTGATTTTATTTTATTTTTTTCTTTTAAATGTGTTTTTAGCAGATTTAGGCATTTCTCTATAGGAACGTTTGTGTATAGAGATTTTATGTCTAAACTGGCCATATATTTGTTTCCGATGTCGACGTTTTTAATTTGCTTAGCAGGTCAGCTGATATTTTTTTTATGTGTGAAGGACTAATTGTGACGAGGAGTGGAGGTTAGGATTTTGTTTATGTGGGGGCGCTGTCTATGATAGGTTTCATTGGTATGTTTGGCTTGTGTGTTTTTGGTAGTCCGTATAGTGCGGGTGCTTTTGGATGGTGTTCAATGAGTTTTAGCCAGCAGGTGTTTTCATTTTTAGTAACTTTTTTTGACATCTCTCATGAATTTTTGAGTTTCTTTCGTGGTTCTGTTTCTATTTACTTTTTTGTAGTTGTTGTTGTCATCGATGAGATCTCTCATTTTCTGTTGGTAGATGCGTTTGTCCATGATTACAATTCTCACGCCCTTATCTGAAAGGGATATGTGGATGTTTTTGTTCTTTGCTAAATCCTTCAGGGTTTTTATATACCCACGAGGAATTATTTTATTTATTTTTTTAACGTGCGACTGTGAGTGGGCCTTGAATGTATCCTTTGGTGAAATCAGTTTTTTTTTTTTTTTTTTAATTATGAAATCCGTGATGTCATTTATTGGCAATCTGGTGGCAAATTTTTGACCGAAGCTGAGGGTTTCAAGTTTAGTGTCCGATAGTTTGAATTCTGATATGTTAGTGATTAGCTATTTTCTTCCGACGTTGGACCTTTTTCTTTTGGGAATCAGTGTATTTAGTCTGTTTTGAATTGATTTGCTTCTTGTTGTCGTAGATAGTTGAATTTCTTATCTTTTTTTGTGTTCATTTTGTCTCTTTTACAGATACACTCCATCTGAGAATACGCGTGTGTGTTTGGAAAAAATGTAGCATAAACTGAGGCAGGAAGGTGCAAAAACAAAATGTACCCACTGTCACAATGCATACATACAAATATAACTTTATTAGAATGGAGAAGAATTTAAAGATAACATATGAACAGTGAAAGTGCTTAAAAACATTTTATGTTGACACTTTCCGAACCGAAGAGAAGTTTTTTTATAAAAATCTGAAAGAACTGTCTTTGGGCTTCAATCCAACATGCATAAAAGTGAAATTGGTGACTAAATGCATCTTTTTTTTCTTTCTCTCTCTCATATATATTTTAATTATTTAAAAAAAATATGATTCCATCGCTATATAGGAATTACCAAGTTTCAAAAACAGAAGCTAAAAACTTCCAATTCAATTATAGAAATTAAATTAAAGTACCTAGTTCTGTTTCATCCTCAAGCGAATTTCGGAATAACTAATTTTGAAATTTACGGAGCTTTATAAGCATATACATTTGTAATATTTGTTTCTATGGATATGGGTAAAACCAATCGTTTTAAGAGGAGGCGGTAGGGTATTCATTTTCATTGACAACTATTGTATCAACATATTAGTTACTTTCGAAAAGGGGTTAAGTCAAGGTAGGGTAGGGGTGCCTCTTTTTTTTTTTTTTCAAACGAATTATGACATCCGTTTAACGCATATCGCATGGCCTTTTTCAACGACAAAGTTTTTTGCCCCTTTTTTTACGCCGTTAAATTTGTATTTGTACACATAATAATAATAATAATAATGTGAGGTTAAAACGTTCGCTTTCCGACCGTAAGGCACAGATTAGAATCTCACCATGGTAACGATGTTATCTGTTTGGAGAGACGATCCCAGTGTGCGGTGTGCGGCTTTTATATATATATATATATATATATATATATATATATATATATATATATATATATATATATATATATATATGTGTGTGTCTATAAGCGCTTAAAGTATCAAACTAATACTCTCTTATTCTAGTTGGAGGAATAGCACCTAAGTATGGAAAGAGATGATTAGTCAAAGAAAATGTTAGGGTTTTATGATGAGGCCCTATCTAACCTCAACATTATTTGAAGAGAAACCAACATTGTTATGGATGTTTTAGTCTGGTTGACAACAAGCTGTTATTGAAATTAAGTAAAAGCACAAAGTTCTGATACAGATTCCAAGTTAACACGAAAACCTTCGTGGTATAACATTGGCCACTGGTTTTCACCAAAGTATTAGCGAGGGTAAATGTGGTTGGCAAAACTCCTAAATCAGATATTCTCCACAGAAGGAGGAAACCATAGAAAACGTCTTTCATAAACACTCAACTTTGTGGATATGACAAAATCTTCAATGTTTACTCTGCACAAATGCCAACATCAGGAAGATCGCCATTCATCTGAGAGGGTAGCCGAAATCGAATATTATTTGAATAGCTGTCGCTGTTTTCCTTCGGGCGACAATACACGCGTATGTATTCGTGTGAATACACAAGCTGACATTCCAACACACGACGCACACAGGAGGAATCGTGCTTTTCATGTTTAGTTATGAGAGCGTACTTGATTTTCTCTATTGAAGTTTTCGGTATTTGTCTCACAAAGAAAGATGACACCGTCTTAACCGCTAAAAAGCTGACATTGATATCTTATTTCTTCATCGTTTTATTATCTGTCTCTTATTTTTAAGGTGTTCAGAAAGTAATTACGCTTTATAAGAAAAGGATTCTTTTTACGAGCCGTGTCTCTTCAGGGCGAAGGCGATCATGACCCTCCATATCTTCCTGTTTCTTTTAACTCTAAATAAGTTTTGTGTTTTTGTTATTTCTCCCAAACCCTGTTTTACCATCCATTTACTCAATCTCATCAAATGTTACTCGCTGTTTTCCTCTCTCTTTCATTTAATCTGTCCTGTGAGTAACAGATTTTCCAAGCTCACTTACATTACGTGCCTCAGAAATTTCAACAGCTTAAGTATAAGTTTTCTTTTTCTTTCTATTTTCTTCAGAACCTCTCGTTGCTCACAAGTTCGAAAGGATGTAAGAATAGAATTTAAGTTAAATTTATTTAAATATTATTTATCGAAAGTAATAACCTTAATTTCCAACAATAACAGTCGGGACAAGTTTTGGATTCTACGTTTAAAGAAATTTTTTTTTTTTTTCTCCGAAAATCTCTTTCTGGATATTTTAGTGATGGAAATAATTATCTGGAGGTACTAAATCTGGTGAGTGCGGAAGAACCTGGCATCCTAAGAATATCATTTGTTTTTCTTGGGTTTGTTTCAAAGAGTTTGCTCTTGCATTTTCATACTGGAAATTAACATATTTTCAGTTGAGTAAAACAGGGCATTTTTATTTTACAAAATCAAACTCCTGACGATAAAGGTCTACAGTAAGGATCCTTCTTTCATGTTCCACTAGCATGTAATATTCCACCAGACGCAAACAAAGCGAGGACTTTCGAAGTTTTGGTATTGTAAATTGTTTCTCATTTTGTGACAACCACTGTCTGTAGTTTTTTTTTGCCATGCAAAACCCATTACTTATTACTTTAAAGGTTATTTTTAGTGGATAGCCGTATTTGTGTGAAGACGTTTCGTTTAATAAAAATGTTGGATTAGAAATTAAAATTCATTAATATATACATATATATTCTGTTGTTTTCGTACAATGTGTTGATACAATCCTTCGTTTCAATGCAGAAATTGTCCATTGTTCTTATAGTCAGTTTTTGCGCTTTCGACCATTATCTGTTCATTCTCAGGAACAGGACTAAGATTTCTTATTGAAATGTTGAGATGAGCTAACATCATAGCGTTTCTGTTAGAGAACATTATGGTTTCTGAATTTTGCATCAGAAAATGTCAATGTACAAAAAAAAAAAAAAAACCCAAAAACCAAAATGAAGTCATTGGTTATATTTTCCGTATCTCGCCCTGTAATATGAATTTATAAATAAATATATAATTTACAAAAAATTCCTTATATCTTCATTTTCTTTTTTATTATTTTTAATTTAAAACTTTATAGAGCCTGTCTTTCCTCTCACTTGTATAGCCTTTCGTCTGTTTCTACTATTTTTCTCCGACTTTCTTACCTTTTGTCCATATGTTCTTTTTTTTTTTTTTGCCTTCCTCGTCTAGGCCAGAAAGCGCAACTGATTCTTAGATTCAGTAGATCTTCCATTGATCAATGGTACAAAAGCTTAACGATTGCATAGTAGAATAAGAACACAGACTCGTTTCTCGCGTTAAAATGTTCATCTTTCTGCTTATTATTTAGATTATTTAAAGCCAGGAAACATTTTTAGATTGTAAGAATTGTATTTTTTAATATAATAATGTTTTAGCGATACAAATCTTATTAACCCATAGCTGGGCGAGAAGGTGGATTCATATACTTAAATACCCTTGGGGGAGGTAAGGGAATATAACGAAAACAACGGGAATTGGAACTCGGCTCTCCGATTAATGAGCCCTTATACATTACGTCAGCCAAGCTTACAGCACAGAGCGGTCACCCATTTACGTACTGACCAGGCTGTTTTAACGTGATGTGGCCGTAAGCCCCCGAGGTTAAAAGCGCGGAAAGCAAGCACTGCCTCAAATTAAATTGGGTTTCATTTTTGTCCTCGTCAGTATTGTTATTCCAGAATCATTTCCTAATATTACAGGTATGAATGAAATTTTGAATGAAAGAAATTTAGTTTCATGTCAACAAAACCTGCCGAAAGAATACAAACAGGAAATTTGACTTTGAGTTTTCAAAAAACAATAAAAAAAAATGTCGGTAGGACACATTTATAACGGTAGCAGAAATGATAAAATACTGCTAGTATAACAAACATTTGATAAGCTCGCGTAGACAGAAGCAATGAAGGTAAGGAAAGCAAGAAAGTTAAAATATTTTTGACAGAAGAGAGCAATACTTGAACATTAGAAGGCAAGCGGGCGGGGAGGGGGAGAAATAGGGAGGAGAAAGTTAGAAAAGGAAGGAGAATGTGTTTAAAAAGAAAACGGAAGAAGGAAGTAATACAAAAATTTAATAAGTGGGGAATAACTCTGTGGATTAATAGGAAATGAATATAAAAAAAATGGTGTAAAGAATTAAAGGTACAAAATTCATCCACCACCACCCAAATCGTGCGCACAGATTATAGGATCATCCACTCGCTAAAAGTTGAACAAATTTTTCTTAATTGCAAAAGCGTCCTTAATAAGAATGCATAACGGCATTTTCAAATCTTATTTTATGTATTTTAAAATCGATTCTAAGTAACTTTATTAACAGCAATGATACCATAATTTGATGTATGTGAAAATGTTAGTTTGATGTAAAAGTTCATCCTGTCGGGTTACCACCTCCTAATTTTCCAAACTGCTACTAGGGGACGCTCTCAGCACTATAAATAACCTGCGATAATTATTCGCAGCCTCTTCTTACTTCTTCCTCAATACACGTCAACATGTAAATCTCTCGCGCAGAATGCGCTTCCCTTCTGGGAAACGCATAAATAAAACACACACACACACACACACACACACACACACACACACACACTGAACCCAAACGCTTTTCACTTACACGCATGATTGTTTTTGTCACTTGTAACCTTGTTAGCACATTATTATTTGTTTGTACATATATATTGGTCCTCTACTTTACGTTGACTCACATCCCGAGTTTGCCATGTTTGTTGGGGGCATTTTAGGAGACCTGTGTTTATCTCTCAACGCATACACCGGCCCGCAACAATCTCTTGTTGACTGTTAAAGGAATTTTAGAAGCTCTTTGAGCGTGCATCCTCTTCAAGAATTGATTCTTAAATATCTATTTTTGCTTTTGGATGAAAATCGTGGCTGTGCATAAATTTATATTTAAAATTAGTCTTAATATTTTAATATGAGAATGTTCCCTGGATGTCAGTCAATAAATTACTTAAGCTCAGACTAAAACTGTTAGGTGTGAAGTTTGAAAAGAGATTTTGAGCACAAGAAGGAAGAATGCGCTGGACGACCTCGTAATTTAAGAAAATGATGAATGGAAGAATTTTGAAAGATGCAGCACAAACAGTACCGAAAAACATACCTTTTCAACTGATTTTATTCTATTGACTTATTCCTTTTTTTTAATGTATATGCAGGTTTATATCCGTCGTTTTGTAAAAAAAAAAAAAGAAAAAAAGTCGAGCTTAGTGAATAGATTCCGAATGAGAAAAACGAAATAAAAAATCAGTTAGCGTTTAAACAGACTTTCTCTCTTTTTTTTTTTTTTTTTTCTTCAATTTTGGACAGGCTAGTGTTGATAACGAAGGAAATCGTACTTTAATCCAGGACGACCTTTTAACATTACAATTTAAATGGACTCCAAAGAATGTGCTGCATGATTTAACGGGGTTTCTTAATTACGAATTGCTGGAGTTTATACAAAGTTAATGAAAAACGGTACAGTAAACAAATGTCTCCTTTTGAACTAGGTACCGGTAGAGAATATTATTTTTCAATAAAATGAAAATGACTGGCAATTTTTCCTAACGTAACAATGTTTATGGGGCATTCGTTCTTTGCAATTACATGTGGGTTTGATGGTTGTTTTTGTTGTGCGTTTTATATATATATATATTATATATATATATATATATATATCACGCATAGAATCAATCAGCAATATTAATGCTATCATTGGCGACATCCATCGCTAGTAGTGTATAATGTATGCATTAAAATACTGTTAATCCATAGTGATGTGATCCTCATTCATAAAACTGTTGTCTGTTGTTTCCAGTTTATATTTTTTTAAAATGCAAGTACTTTCGAATAATCCTTTATTCATCGTCAGACACATCTTTTCCTTATAAAATCAAAAACTTGGAGACGAAATAATTGTTTGGAGACCGAAAGATGAATGTGCTATTATTGACGGTTGTGTACAATATCGGAACGTGCAAAGTTTAAGTGAGAATTTTACTTGAACTTTTCTTGTGATGTGGTAAATCCACGTATTCTATTATATATATATATAATTTCAATTAAAAGGTGCAAATATAACTTATAAATTCATGAATCATTCATACAAAAAACAAATATAGAGGTTAATGATTTAAATGGCGAGAATACATAGTCGCAAACACATAAATAAGACCAACCCCCCGAACCTGTATATGAATATGATCCCTGTTTATAAATTCCAGTTGCATAAGGTTTTTACTTCTCAGTAATAAGAGGACAACGAAAATAGAGCATAGCATTTTTTCGGATTGCATCTCTATTTTCGTTGTCCTCTTATTACTGAGAAGTAAAAACAAGAACAGAATCTACTTTCATACCTGATGTCTGTAGGAACAGATGAAAGCTTGTAAAAAATAAAAAAGACCTTATGCAACTGGAATTTATAAACAGGGATCATATCATTCATATACAGAGTTCGGGGTTAGTGTACCTTATTGAAATTGTTTGCGAAGATGTATTCTCGCCATTTAAATCATTAAAAACTAAATTTGTTTTTTGTATGAATGATATATATAATATATATATATATATATATATATATATATATATATATAAAAAATACTGATATTTAGTAAATCAGTAAAGGTTTACAGAGTAAGGGAAAGAAAAGAGGTAAGAGAATATACTTGCTAATGAAACACAGTAATTGATTGATCATGTTTTTCAAATCGGACGTTTTAACATGTTGCGCATTTCCAGTACATGTTAATGCCACATGTTTAAATGTTTCGTTCAATGAAACCGTCTTTGTCTTGTCACGTTACAACAAGTTGGAGATATCGGAAAAAACCCCGCTAAAAGCTGAATATTGAAAATTAATCTCTTGCACTTGGTGCAGCAGAAATTGCCAAGCAAAATTGTTGCTTGCTATCTTATTTTGAACGAAGAATAAGCGACGTGAAGTTTTGTTTTTCAATGCATTGTGAAAAGCAATCTCCAATATTTGCCGCAGTTCCAGCTTGATTAGGATTTAGCCATACCTTAAAGAAACACTGAAAATAAAACCTAAGTGTAAATGTTTGTCATTCCATGAGCAGCATTTATGAAGAGACATTTGCAATCTACCAACAAGGCGTTTAACATACAGTTCAGTACAAGGTCAAATAAGGACAGGAATTGAGTTGGAAAATAATATTAGGCTTTCATCAATTCAGAGAATGGCCTGTTTATTTGCATTGAGAATCTGCATCCAAAATTTGTGCATTCAGCTGAGCTTCTAGCTGTCACCAGAGAGTAAAATTAGGTACCTCCACGAAATCGCTAAAAAAAGAGCATAGCTTGATGAAAAAGACGCCAACCTTGCCGAAAACTAAATTTTATTGTCTAAATGCTTGTTATTATTAAGAGGAAAGACCAAAGATTTTTTTTTAATTATTTTTAAAAAATTTTCCTTCTTTTTAGAACATTCTAAATTTTGATTAAAAAAAAAAAACAAAACCTTTTTTCTATTTGTATCAGCGGAACTAGTAAATAACATAGACAATTTTGAGCACGTTTTTTTGGTATGAATTAATTTGAAAAATCGTGCAAAAATAGAAATAATTATCGGATGTTAATGAAACTTTCAGGAACTATTCACAGATGATCGAAATTATTATAAATATGTTTTTTTTTTTTTTATGAAAGTCATGGTAGAAATATTTTTTTTAAATATTTATTACCCCCCCCCCCCATAACTAATTTTATGAAAACGCTAGAAATTCGATCGCATCAGTTTTAGTGATTACAATAATTAAAAGCACAGGGCTTTGAGGAATGCAAATCATGTTTTTTTTTTTTTTTTTTTGTTTTTAATACGCAGTACCTGAAAATCAGCTCTGAATTGTAACATACAAAACTCAATAAAACAAATATATTATTTAATTTCAAATGCTTTTATTTTTTTTATGAATATGGACAATATTTTCTGAAAGCAAAAAATTTTTCGATGAAAAATCAATTTTTAATACAATTATTTGTTATTTCATTAATTATAATAGATTTTACATTTAAGTTGTTAAAATATTATAAAAATTAGTTAAAAAGCCGCATCGGCTTTCATAAGTGACCTTATGAGATAGATCTTTTTTAGCGCGTTGTAAATTGTATCATTTTGACTAATCAGAAGATACCCAGTAATTAAGAAATGTAATTTTGTGCTTATAATCGAGCTGTAATTATAAAATACGGAAGACCAACCAGAATATAATTAAGTTGCGTTATTTGAGTTAAGCATTGTTCTCCGCTATTAAGGCCTTTACTTTTGCGAAACACGTGTGGAGAAGTTAATTTGATTTTTCAATTTCAACTGAGAAGGGTACCTACAAGTATCAGTATCATCTTATGAAATTTATATGATCTTATTTTTATATTAATCTCAGTTACGACATTTTTCCATAAATGAAATATCAAAATTAATAATAAAATGAATGCAAATACAAATAACAGTAGAATGTAATAAATGTACATAAAATTATAGTATTTTATGTACACTTCTGATAAAATTTCATAAGAAAGGTACCTATAAATTAATTAGATACCTTTCTTATGAAATATGAAATTTAATGTCACTCTTAACAGTTTTATTTTAATTTCTTTACAATATATTTCCCATAAAGCATCATAAACGTAAAGGTGAAAGCTAAGTACAAAAAAAAAAAAAAAAATTAGACCGCTGAAAGTTTTCGTTAAAAATAACGGGGTAAATAATTTGTTCACGTAAATGTAAATTTCACTTTTCTCCTTCCGTAGAACAAATTAGCCTCATGGAATTCGTAAATATATCATTCATCACATGTCAAGAGACGCGAAAGTTTATGACCTGCTTTGTTTTATTTTCAAATTACATCTTTTGGCACAAAAGCTAAGCTAAGTTAAGTTTGGTTCAAAATATTTTAAATAAACATTATAATTTCTGATTTTCTTAAAATAAGTTTGAAAAAATGATAATTGATATTTAAAAAAATTTCAAAGTCAGATTTCAGTTTTTTTTAAAATGGAAAAAAATGGTCAATTTGCTGACTCAAAAAAACTAGATTTTAACGAAAATTTCGGACGTGCTAGGAACGATTAAAAATGGAAAAAATACCCCCAAAATACTTTGACCTTTCCTCTTAATAACAAACATTTAGACGATAAAATTGTTTTCGTCAAGTTTGGCGTCTTTTTCATCATGCTATGCTCTTTTTTTAGCGATCTCGTGGAGGTACCTAAGTAAAATGTATCTCAAGTCCAGAAAGTCTCTTTCTATTTTTGTTCTGTCTTATCTCTTTCCTTCCTTTTACGCCGTAAACCTTTACTAATCTTACCAAGTATCAGTATCATATTGTGTGTAATATGTGTATGCGTGTGTTTATATATAATTAAAAAAAAAACAACAGAAAATAACAACACCCCCACATGTAACTGCAAAGAATGAATGTCTCTTAAATGACAATTGCTTGCAAAATAACCTAATATACTAAGCCACTGTAAAAATCAGCAAATAACGAAGAAAAATAGACATATGACTAACCGAAATACTTTGGAAACAGAAAACATCTTTTACAAACAGTAAATACGCTAACAGCATAATGCTTTTTATACATATATATGGGGAAAATAAAAACAACCAAAAGACAAATTAAACAAAAAGATATTTTGAAAAATAAGAACATCATCGGCCTCCAATAAATTCAAAAACTGTAAATTCTGTCTGGATGAGAAAATAGCAATGATTATCTTCCTAGATCAGCACAAATTACTATATATGCGATCAGAACTTCTCAATGTACAGATAAGAAAACAAATTTTTACTATATAACTTAAAAATTGAAAACTATAAACGAATGATGCAAATGTATGCACTGTATACAACGTAGATAATCATACTTTAGACAAAACCAGTACTTAAAACTAAATAAGAATGTAAAACAACGGAATAAAATAAACAAAAATCTCACCAAATTAAGTAAATAATAAACTAATTAACTAACAATGACTGCACACATGTAGACATAATGATCAACAAAAAATAATTCAGTAATCTTACTTATTATAAAACGCAGATTGTGTGTGTGTCTGTACGTTTATATATTGGATCGGATTTCCTACATTTTTCAACCGATTTCAACAACTTCACAGGACTACGTAAAATTACCTTGCGGTGGTTCTGACAGCGCCCAAATTGAAAAAACACAATTGTTTTTGCACGAAATCAATTTGAAAACACAATTGAGAGGCATTAATGAAAAGGGGACAACTCATATCGAGTTATACTTATTAATATCGAGTTATACTTATTATAAGACCCAGGTTGGTAGTTTGGGTGTGTTCGTTTATATATAGGATCGGATTTCCTACATATTTCAACCGATTTCAACAAAACTTCACTTTTTTTTTGGTAGGTAGTGTTTCTTATTGTCTTGCACACTTTTTCCTTATTTTTACATTCAGAATGCTTTAAAAATTCCATTTACAAGACAATTGTTTATAATAAAATTCTATTCAATCGGTAGATTCATAACGATTGAAAACAATGTTTTTGTTTGGGTTTGACCAATTCGTAAAACAAAACAAAACAAAAAAATAAAACTAATTAAGACATGCGTGTCCGTCAACCTTAAACAATAATCTTTGTTAATTTTATTTTTCAGTCTTTATGATGGTCGATACTTGATCTATCTCTTACTGTTACATCCCCGGGCAACGCCGGGTTCTACTGCTAGTCAATAATAATTATTATAGGTTAACAAACATTATAAAACAGCTACAAATAATGGGATTCTAATTCAATTATTTCCTACTGAATATTCTCTAAAATAATTTGAAACATAGTCTTTACTAGCTACCCAATAACCGTTAGGATAATACAATAGACATTGCTACTAATAATGCAACACATTGGCCTGAAGATTGCGTTCAATCATGAAACACTGTCGCTGCTGGGTGTTGACCTCAGTGTCCACTTTATATAATATAACATTCCTCCCGTATTTGAGATATATCTTTATCGTAATATAAAGCTACCATATACTTTTTAGATTGTAAAAAGTTTAATCATCTAAAAATATAACAAATTAAATAAGACATTTTTCAAAAAGAAAATGATTTTAAAATATAAAAAAACAAAACAAAACTCTATCCTAATAACTATAGGTATTTATAAATGTTATATTCTTAAAAATATATAATATCACATACAAAAATCTTTTCAGTTTTCGTCGGTACACCAATTCAATGACGCAGAAATAGACGAAAAACGTCAATGATGAGTAATGCAACAGGCTTAATGATAATCAATATATCTTTTGAAAAGGAGTAGAGGTTTATGCCTTATTTCATATTTAGGATTGGGTTTCCAGTTCCTTCTAAAATCTCCTTACCTGTCACTTCCAATGGCCTCTTCAGTCTTGGTGGCATTATCATCTTGCTTGGAGTGATGCCTCTTACTATGTAATCCCCTATATTGAAGGGCTCTTGTGCCTTGTGCAGGGTGAACATTTTTGTATATAAATTGAGAATTACGATTGGGAAACCGTTTTTCATATACCCATCAATATGGTTGTACTTTGGTTTTCTGAAAAAGTAGCTTGTAAGCAAACTAATATTAGCTTAGTAAATCCATGCCAACCTACTAATTTTCTTATGTACTTTTTAGTACTCAATTTGAAGAACATACTAGTGACAGCCATTCTTCCAGAAGTCTTTCCCGTTGAGGGTTTTGCTTTGAGAAGTTAGCATCAGTTAATTACAAAACCGGAGTGAAGGCTAATATTTATTTAATTCTGATTGGCTGTGCTTACGATTAGAAGTATCTACGCGTCGTCGAAGGATTGGGACATTGCGACTCCGGATAGCAGTGGTAAAAGTCTAGATACAATGGCTCTCGAAAGAGTGGACTTTATTTGTAAAGTGGCGTGGTCGATCGACGCAGTTGCGCGCATTACTGAGAGTTGTCCGTTTACAAACTTGAAACTACAATTATTAAAAACTGTAGTTCCGAAACAATAGTCTTGGACATTCACGCAGACCTATTTCTTGATTTTAAGGATTTCTAATTTTCTGTTGGGGTGTAGTAAGTCTAGATACTAACCCACCTGAATGAAAATCTATCCATAGGCGTTCGAATCTTGATAAGTTTAGGATGTCAATTTTGTAGTGATTTTCCAAGTATAGCTCAGATGTGGCACAAGGCCGAAAGTATGGGGGTTCCCAGTGATGATCGAACTCACTACTCAGTCGCAATAGTTCTGAGCGAGACAAGCTTGCTAACCATTACACCACTTAGAGGTACCCTATTGATTTTCTAAGCGTTTCTTAGATGTGGCACAAGGCCGAAAGTATGGGGCACCCAATGAGGACCAAACTCGCTATTCAATCGTAACAGTTTTAGAGAGACAAGCTTGCTAACCATTACACCACGCCGAGGTGCCCAGGATGTCAATTTTGGATCTAGCTCTTAATTTTATAAGTTTATATTAGATAATTTTTTTTTCCCACAGACTACATTTTGGTCATTATAAAATATGGCATTATATATATATATATATATATATATATATATATATATATATATATATATATATGACCAAAATGTAGACTGAATATGGCCTGATGATTGCGTTTAGCATAAAACAGTCTGTCGCCTCTGACTTCAATGTTCACTTTTATATTTACATACATATTTTCACCTCTGATACTGAGCACTTTTTCTTATAAATACAGCATACCTTAAAACTATATTTTTATATATATATTAATAAAATTAAAAAGTTGCCCTAATATATATATATAATATAATATATATATATATATATATATATATATCCCGACGATTTTACTTTGATATCGTGAATCAGCCGAGAGTGTATAAGTGCCAATATCGCCAAAAAACACTACCGGTCGCCTGATGACTGCATGCAGTTGGTAATAGTGGCTGAACGGATGAACACCTGATTAAATAATAAATGATATATCCTCAATGACAGTCATACCAACACCCACCCGAACTTCACTTTCTTCACAAGGTGTCATACCACTTTTAGTAGGCAAATCCGTGGAGATCCCTGTATTGTTTTCTACCATGTACTCTCATATATACTGAATATAGAATGGTGTAATCACAGCTTCCATCTTTAACAATTGGTTATCCCCTATGTCGTGGATTGTAGTCGCATACATTAAAGAAGTATTAAAAACAAAACAAAGTTCTTGTTTGAGCACTAAACCTACCATAATGTTGCTTCCGATGCCTGAAGTGGGTATTTGGTTCCTGGTATGTAGATATGATACCTGGCTACACATGATAAAATTAAACCGACACGTTTTGTTTATAATTAAACAGATTTTTATTAAATAATAAAAGAAATTAAAGATTGTAGATCTATATCAGGCATGAGTAACCTTTCCTGAGCTGTAGGTCGCATGATATATGGCTCATCATAAGGCGGGTCGCACTACAAAAAACTTTCAAAGTAACTTTTCGTTGATGCTACCTCGGCGATTATTCACCATAGAAGTACATACGCGCAATCACCTGCCTTAGAAATGGGGGAAGTTGATTTTTTTTTTTTCTATAAGTAAAAAAAAAAAAAAATCTTGCTATAATATTGTCACTGACGACAGTGTGATTAATACACGCCACTGCATGTAATTTGTTTCTAATTAATTCTTTTGAAATATAATATTAGAAAAGGAAAAAAATGAACGTTTCCTGTTTCTAAAGCATAAGATAGTTACACGTATGATGTTCTTTAGTGAGAATCACCAATGGTTGAAAACGTTATCGTCAACGAATGGTTACAAAAATCAAACCTTGTATTGAATCATTAGGTATGTTATGTATGAATGCGAGATAGTGTGAGTGAACACGTGAGAATGAAAGAAAACGAACAAAATTTTTATAAACGTTATTCAGAAAGACAAAGGAACTACATGACTGATCTAGACGGACATGACAAGTAAATAGACAACTTTTTTTTTTTTTTTTTCAAATTCAACGATCAATGCAATTCCAGATTTATTATATATAAAAACTAATGTTTTAGACTTTTTTTTTTTTTTTGCTTTTCACACTTTCAAATAGATAAGATCTATCTTTTTTAAAAACATGTTAATCAAATAGATTGGACAATATTTTCAAGATGCTTTGCTTTTTTCAATCACAAGTTAATCTCCTGTTATTAATTAAGCGTCTTATGTCTCAAGTCTTTTCAAAATGTGTGTGAACCTAGTTTTTCTCCCACTTTATATATTTCGTTGCTATAAAGTGATACTTATTCAGTTTAATACAGAAATGTGGCACATGGCCGAAGGGGGGTGGGGAAGGACGGTCTTCTTCTGTCTTAACTATAACTTAGCTAGCCACAATCGCTGACCCAGTCGCACAAACAATATTCCTTGCATCAAAACAACACATTCATATGTACCTTTCTTACTACAATCACCATAATACCTCTTTGTTTCTATGAAAATACTAACTAGTCCCCATATTTATAATTCATTGTCTGTGGGGGGAGGGGAATAAAACAATTTTAAAAACTAGCCCCAATGAGTATTTACAAATATGAATACAAAACTATTTACAAGAAACTAAAGAAAATAATATTAGTAATAAAACCCCCCACAATCACTAAATGTGGAAGAAACATCAGTTCACTGGCCGAAATCAATGCGGGACTATAAAACATTCATTCATCCCAAGCACTCACACTGACATAACAAATACGAAAAAACCCTCACGCGAAACGAAAGGCGCCCCACATCCACCAGCGAACTGACATCACTGACCATCTAACGAGGGAGTAGATCGGGAATTAAACATAAAGAAAAATAGGGACAGAAATAAGTGGGGCCAATGAGCATACTATAAAGTGGCCTTTGGCTCCTTAGAATCTCACTTTATCCATGTTCTGTCATTCATTCCGACAAACTCGCTAAGTCGGTTTCTTGTTTTTATTTCTCTCGTCTTCAGTATGTTCTGTGAGTGAAATTTTCCAAACACTTTTTCCTCATAATTTGATTTATAACACCTTTTTTGATTGTCTATAAGCTTCCTTTTTCCCCCGAAGACTTTCTCTTTGCTCATATGCTCTGTCCATGACATTCTTGGATTAGATTCTGCCGGCGGATTTTTCTTCATTTGTAAAGATGTTCTCCAGTATTCACTGGGATTAAGATATTACATGTAACACAGCATTTTAGAACTCTTTGTAGATTAAAGTCTGAGAAATATGTTTTTGGACTGTAAGAATAATTTTTATTTTATTTTATTTTTTGCTAGGTAATATAAAATATAATATTAATAATTTTTGGAGGATATTTTTAGAGACAAGTCCTATTATTTAACCTATAGCTTGGGGAGAAGTGGATTCATACCTTGTGTAAGTGAATGCAACGAATTAGAACTCCGTTCTCAGATTTCTCATTCCGAGCCGTTATCCATTACCCCATCTGCACATCCAAGCTGACAGCACTTGATATTCCCAAGCGGTTACCAATCTAGGTACTGACCAAGATAAACGTTGCTTAACTTCGGTGATCGCACGAGGACCGGTGTTTCAACATGATGTGACCTTAAGTCCCTCTTAGATTGTCTCGCTCTATATGATAAATAAATCTGGTGAGAAAACACATCCTTGTTTTCTTCCCCCTGAACTCTTTCTTTATCAACATGCAAGACTTTTTTATGATAGTCAACAGATCTGTGATTTTCAAAAGATCTTTTCTCTATTGCCTGGAAGGAAAATATTGGCAGATTTCTCACCCGCATAATGAATTTGAATCTCTCGGAATTGATGCTTTCCGCTTCAACCCATCAACATCTTTAAACACCCTGTGCTCTCATCTGATACAACAATCGAAAATCCACCATGGTTAACAGTCTTTATTTTCTTCGTCTTTCAACAGCGTTCAAATAAGATCCACACACAGACCATCTCTTAAATAACACTTAGCCGACTGCAGAAATGACAACTAATCTGAAATCTCCAAGGGCTTGTCGCCCATCTCAGTTGTCCAGAGCATCTTTCATGTTCTTTTAGAACTTGGCCGGTCATGATTCTTTAAAAATTTCTCGACTATTGTTGTTCTAAATAACTTTTAAGACTTATTTCCTATCTTTGCCTTTGTAGTCCTTGTTCTGCCATCCTTTTACATAGTTACCACTGCTGAAATTCAGCATTTCATTTTAAAGGTGATTTTTGTCCGTTTTTTTCTGTAATAACCCACATGAAACAGATATAATCTCCGTGTTGGTAGTGTTTTGGGCAAACACAAACACATCTGCTACCTTTTAATGATTCGCATTTTTCTTCCGATCTCTCTCTGTTTTTAACGCTTTTTCCCCATCTCCCTCTTTCTTTAATGCCTCTCTTTCCCCATCTTCTTCTTTCTTTAATGCCTCTCTTTCCACTTCTCCCTCTTCCTTTAATGCCTCTCTTTCCATTTCTCCCTCTTCCTTTAATGTTTTTTTTCTCTCGCTTTCCCTGTTTTTAATGTCTTTCTTCCCCTCTTTATTTAATGCATTTATTTCTTCCTTCTTCTGTCTTTAGTGCCTTTATTTTTCTCCACAAATGTGTTCTTCCCGTCCTGCAAATACGCCTATCTACTTTTCTTTTTATACTAAACAGTGATGACGTATTTGTGACGTAAAGTCTCTGTGGTAACAAAATGAAAAAAAAAAAAAATAAAAGAATGTAAAAAAAAAAAAATGAGGAAGATATAAACTGAAAAGAAAAGAAAGTAAAAAAGAAGAAAAAGAGCTAAATTAAACACATCGAGATGAAAAAAATGCAAATACGGCCACGTCAAGACGCAATCATTAGTTTAAACAAAAATGCTGGAGGATTCTCAATAAAAGAAGAAAAAAAATATAGGAATAGATTTGACTGATGGCGACACATTACCTCCCTCAATCTTCTTTTCATAGTTTTATTTCCTGCTTGATTCTGCAGCTTCAGGCGATTAGGCGCCATCTTGCAGGTTGCCAATACAGTATTGCAAGTAAATTCAGATGATTTCATTGTCCTTATTAGTTGCAATTTGCTTTCTTTCTGTTGCTATTCCATACAAAGTTGTATATTGTGTTATCTTATCTATGGCTATTATGTTTCTTTTTAAACACGCAACGGCTTAGTTTTTTTTTTTTTTTGTTTCTAGTGATAGTTTATTCCTATAAATAGAGGTTTTAAAAAGACTAGACTGCCTACTCTTAAAATGTTTTGGTTACACTGTAAATAAAACAAAACTTTAAATGTTGGTATAATAAGCTTTCCTCGAAACCAGGAGTTGCCACATTGTACTACTATTGAAAGTCCAGAGCTATTTCTGAACTTTCAACGTCCGATCAATGAAGTTAAGCAAATTTAAGGCTAGTTAGTATCTAGATGGGTAACCGATTGAAATTACCAGGTGCTGTAAGTATGGATATACGGATAGTGTGATGGATAAAGGATCGGAATTCTAAATAAGAGCCAAATTTCAATTCTAGTCGTGTTCTTTATATTGAATTAGGTGCAGATGCCCTTCAGAAAACTATGAATCCCCGCCCAGGTTGGGTTAAATAAAACTTCAGTATCTGTCTATATTTCTGAGATGAGGGATTATGTACACTATTTACATTATTCGGACTATTGTCCTCATCTTTGTCGCCATATTTATTACAACGTTTCGGCCGTTGTACGCTCCGGCCTTCTTCAGGTGGTTGGAATGTCGAACTGAACCCTTTATTTCGCTCACTGCGGTAGACTATTCTAGTTCCACGTGCCATGCTTAATGGATGTCAGTTATCAGTTATCGCCTGTTAATTCCCCTCTCCAAGTTCTCTACTGTCTTAAACGGGTTTGAACTCACACTCTTTGGGTCCTGTCATTGGATCTAACCAACGCCTTTATCAACTGTGCCATGTGTCCTTGAGGACATATGGCGACGAAGATGAGGACGAAAGTCCGAATAATTTAAATAAGATTTTTATCATTAAATCTTTATCTCCTAAAAAAATCTTAAAATGTAAAAGATTCTTCTGGTTTTAAATAACCTACAAAAGGCTGATAAGGCTTAAAAATCAAATTAATCAATTTGGCAATCTTTGTAGAACCATGGCTCAAAATTGAACCTCAGAAAATCGCAATCTGCTTGTCTAAACTCTATATTTGAAATATACACGCATAGATATCTTTTAGATAAATTATAGTCCTGAAACCACCTGTTAATTGCTGCTGTTTCCAGATTCACTCTGACTCGGGCTGGTAGCACATATTAGGGTCCCAGCTATGGGTAAATAGTGAACTCCCCAAACCAAAACAAAGCACTATGACAGTATAAAAGTATATTTTTATAGTAAACCTACAAGCAAAAAATATATATATATATATATATATATATATATATATATATATATATATATAACAATACTTATTTATAATAAAATTACCAACAATACATCAATCAACATGAAAGAACTTTCATGACATTAATCCATATTATCCTCCAATTTATGAAAGAAATCAAACTGTATTCCAAAATAACTTCAACAAATCTATAACATAAAACACATATATCACCACTTCTAGTAATTATGTACACACAAACATATATATATATGCACAAAAGTTGAGTATCATCTACCATGTATTCAATTGTGAAAGCAGAATAACACACATTATATTTTTATTACTTCAAAGCTCTCAAGAAAATTAAATTTCGGCATTAAATGACCCATAAGGAGTGATGTTAAACTGCAATCAGATCAAATTTTAGATAAATTAACGCCAGTCTTTACTGGTGTTAAACTACACAAAATGTGGGCTTCTTAATTAGTCCTAGGATAATTAGGGTATGGATAATGTTGTTTAAAACATTATGAAGATAATTTTAATTAAAAAAAAACAAACAAACAAAAAACACAAACAATGGAAAGGATCAATGAATGGCCATTATTAAACCAATTTTAATTTAAAAGTAGGAAAATACCGTTTCTGAATTTATTAAATGAGGAGTTATCATTATTAACATAACGTCTTCATCCTTATTATCACAACGTTTCAACTGTTGTGTCCTCTGGCCTACTTCAGGGGTATTTCGGTCCTGGTAACATTCAGAGAATTTTAAACTGAACCTTTTATTCAATAACTGGGCAGTACAAAAATAAGAATAATACGAGATATCCCTAAATATGGACAGAGAAAAATCTAGATGAAACAAACGGTTCAATTCGAAATTTCCTGTAGGTTATGCGGCCCTTCATACGCCTGAAGAAGGCCTGAGGATAAAACGGTCGTATCTTCACGATATCAGCAAAGATAAGGATGTAAAATAGATAGTTAAAATGTAAACAAGGAAAATTTTGTTTTCGGAAAGTTCGGTTTTAAATTTTAATTATAAATTTAAACTGAATTTAAACGCAGGGCAATGGCTTTCAAGAAATATTTTTCGCAAGTCCTGTTATCTTGAAGGTTTCTTCTATTACATTCTCTTAGGAGCTCCTGTAGTTTTCTTTTTCGTTTTTATTATAGAGTTTTTTTTAAATGCAGTGGTCGATTTATTTTATATTTGACTTAGCCTTGTTATTTAATATAGATAATTACACTTAAGCAAATCCCGCGTGTGTATGTTCTGGCCAGCGCCGATGAAAGATTCCTACAAAACAATTTTCCTATTCTCCACTAATGCACTGGCACGGGTATAGAAAAAATATACCTATGTGTAGGATGACTCCCTCTTTCTCGATTAATTTGTGTGTGTATGAGATATATATAAACTAGCTCCACATGTATTATATTGGCAATAAAATCCTGCGTGTTTGTTGATTGAGATCTCAACGTGACGTGACAACATTTTGAACTTATTTATCAATCAATGAACTGATTTATCAATCAATCTAAATTTGTTGTCGACCTGTCAGGTTGAGATTTTTCTTCTGTATATATAAAAAGAAACCTACACTTTCAACAGTCACAATTACAAACAACATTTAGACTAGGAATACGACGACTATTACTACTACTACTGCTATAATCATCATCATCATCTCCGTCCTTATCAATAGATACTTTACTAACCTTAGTCGAATTACACACAAGGGCAAATGAGATTAAAAGATTGGCGAAAAACAATCTTCAGAGAAGGTCTTGTCTTGTAAGTCAATATTTGGCGTCTTGGCTTTAAATTGGATTTAAACATTGTTCGGTATTTTCCTACTGTCACCGGTGGTAAAATCCCCAAGTGTATCCCATACGTGGTTTATAACAACTAAAAATAAGTATAACAACTTATTCAATCTAAATCAGCAAATTAAATATCTTCGTTGACCATCTTAGACAAAACGTGAGCTTGTAGACGTTACTGGGTCAGTCAGTTATCTGCCATGCGTGCTACACGCTTAGGCGATCATGTATCTTTTGATACATGACTGACGAGGCAGATTTTTCCCGGAGTTTGTTACCTTTTCTTTTTGCGGGAAGACCAATTGCCATCCAATAGCTGTCCTGCTATGCTATGGTGTGGGGGAGAGGGGATTCATACCTTTCCCAAGGATATTAGTAAGTAAGTGAATGCAATGGATTCGACTGAAATTTGAACTCGGCTCTCCGATTCCTCAATCCGAGCCGCAATCCATCACTCCACCGACTCCCCCTAGACGTTACTAACAAATTGAAAGTAATGATTAGAAATATATAGGGTTTGGGAAGTTAACGAAATGAGTAAAAAACACAGCAAAGAACCAGTTATTAGAAATGATATGCAACAAAACCATTGTATCTTCTCTATAGATCGCATTATAGAAGAAACAGGCCCTTTGGTTAAACCTCGTATTCATCGTTAAGAGAAAGTTTAAATAGTATGGCATAAGACTCAACAATCTTTCCATTACCATCCTACAAGATTCTATTTTAGCAAAAAGAGGCAGACTGAAAAATTGTTTTAATAGAAATATCTTATAAATTTAAACTGACAGTAGCCCTGGCTGCTCGGTCAATGAATGTTGAATATTTTCTTATAAGGAAACTGTTAATAATACCATTGTCGTTATTAACAAGGTAGGTTGTAATCCCCAAGAGTGTCTTTTGCTATGATCCATTTTGTGGATACGGTACAACCTGCTACTGTTGTCTTTACAGTGCATCCATTTTGGTGAGTGTCTGTATTATGTGAGCATCCAGCATTTGGTCTATGAATGTTGGCATGTTCATTTGACCTTGTCAACCTCGAAGCACCACAGAGACAACTTAAGCCTCGCAATCCGATCCTTCTCAAACTGCTTGAATTAGCATGATATCTCCTTACACTAGACTCCTTTTTATTAGATTGAACCTTATTTGAGAATGCGCTTTCTAAGGCTTAGATTGAATTTTCATTGGTATGAGGGTTAGTACGTCACGAAATGGACAAAGACTACATACACCGCAATATCTATCAGAACACCAAATCAAAATCTGTATCGTCAAGCAAAATGCTGCAAACTATTTTCTCTCAGTGCTTGTTGATTCCTCCTTTTCTTCTAGCTTTTTCACTTTTCTATTCATCTTTTGTCCTCCACCCGCTGTCGTTGTTCCACTCCCCCCTTTTGTCCTCCACCCGCTGTCGTTGTTCCACTCCCCCTTTGTCCTCCACCCGCTGTCGTTGTTCCACCCCCCTTTTGTCCTCCACCTGCTGTCGTTGTTCCACCCCCCCCTTTGTCCTCCACCCGCTGTCGCTGTTCCACCCCCGTTTTTTGTCCTCCACCTGCTCTCGCTGTTCCACCCCTGTTTTTGTCCTCCACCCGCTCTCGCTGTTCCACCCCCGTTTTTGTCCTCCACCCGCTCTCGCTGTTCCACCCACGTTTTTGTCCTCCACCCGCTCTCGCTGTTCCACCCACGTTTTGTCCACTGCTTTTCCTCTAATTCCTTCCTGCTTAATATTATGTTGGATTTATCGGAAAAACAAAATGGCTCTCCACGACCTCTCCTCACTTGTGGTTCTTAGCAGTTTTTCTTTCTTTGTTTGCTCTCGTCCCTGTTTCTGCCATCAAGTCACACTACTAACCTTAATAAACCCCGTGTGAGTTAAGTTCCTTCCTTATTATATGTCCAAAGAATTTCAGCTGTCTTTTCCTGATTCCGAGTATGTGTCCTTGTAACCATTTTCCTAAAGACTTCATTTTTGCTTACTTGTTCTATCTATGGAATCTTCAGTAAAATCACATTTCTCCTGCCTTCAGTTTTCCTCTCCTCCGCAATTCACTACTATACCATACTACCATATTTAATGCACTAGATGACTACATTTCTGTTGTGGAGTGGTTTCACAGTGGAGGCATGTATTTGTACTAAGTCGGTCCTAAAATAGGTTCGACGTACAAAACGTTAGGAACTTCATATAATAGGTATGACGCAGAGTAAATCTAGTTGTGGTCGCTGATACTTTAGTATCCGACTAACGGTCGTCCGACATCGACTGGATATTCAGTCACCGCCCCCCAACTGGGGCATCATGTGACACAAGGTCGGTTATTTATTGTGGGTGCTCGGTCCCAAAATATGCCCATTGAACCCGTATAAACGGGCTCAGGGCCGGTTTACCTCCCCGAACAAGACTCCGCCCGTTCAGCCGGTCGTCCGACATCGACTGACTGACTGACCGACCGAACCACTGACTCGTTACTCTTACTACTCCTACTTATTATAGGTGGAAGAGTCTATTAACTATAGAATAAGTGTGTTCCACTATAACAATTTCTGAGCAACTCTTAGCTTTTGAGATACTTTCTTTCTCGTCCAGTGCATGTTCCATTGTCTGTTAAAAAAAACCAAAAACTTTCCAGATATTTAAACTTCTGTACTTGTTTCATGTTGACATCCCCAATTTGTAACTGGCATCTTGGAATTTTTCTCTTGGTGATGACTGTATTTTCTTTTCTTGCAGTCGATGGTTTGTCTTTTATTTTTCGCTTTTTATTCTACCACCCTGTCTTAGGAGGTCCTGTAGTTTTCTTTTTGAGTATGCCATCAACACATTGCCATCTATGTATCATATATAGTTAAGATTACGCCCACTGATAATAAATCCTGTAAAGGTCTCCAGTTCCATTAAGAAAGAATCACTGGAGAGGTTGAATAAATGAGGGCAGAAGACTACTCCTTGTCTCATTCCCCTTTCTAGTTTTTTTGTGGCTACTGTTAAATATAAACGAATGGAACAACAGGATAAACATTAGTTTGAATTAAAAATAAAGAGACTGAAGTCGTATAAATTCGTTCTGATGTTGATAGAATTTTCAGTTACCATTTGCAGGAATCTTGTTTTGTTTGCTTTTACTAGTTGAGGTCACGTTTTTTCCTGCAATTGCAAACGTTTTTCTACCCATTTTTTTTCTTAGAGTTGTCAGTTCGTTCAAATCGAAAAACAATTTTCAATATTAGGATTCGGAAGTGAAAAAGACCGTTTTTCAAACGAACGGTCCAGATTTCCTTGTATCGTAAGCAATTCATAAATATCAAAAGATCGCATTTGCCCATCACCCTGTGTGTGTGTGTGTGGGGGGTAACTATTAAGGTGTCCCTGTTGGTAAAGACTTTTTCGTACAATTTCTTACATACTACTTTTGGCGACGCGATCATAGAAGTTCTTGAGCAGAAAGTGGGATTATTCTCCCAAGAAAAGAATCTTTAAATCTTTGAATATCAACGAGTTTAAATTTCAGTATTACTCGTTGTGGGTTCTTTTTAATGGATAATTTAGAAATGACATTTGTATCATTTATTCCCAATTAATTACATTACTAAGAACATTAAGTTGAGGAATGTATAGCGGCTCGGATTGAGGGATCGGAAAGCCGAGTTCGAATTCAAGTCGTATTCATTACATTCACTTACGTGATAATACCCTTGGGAAAGGTATGAATCTATTTCTTCTCCTCCCCCCCTCGCCAACTATGGGTAAATAGCAGACCGGGTTCTATAGCCTTAGATGGCAACTAGTCTACCGCAGAAAGAAATGGCAACCTACTGCGGGAAGAAATCTTGAAAGATACATGATCGCCTAAGCGTGAATCACGTAACTGACTGACTGAAGAACATTAGGACAACGTAAAGGTATATTATATTAATCGGAGTTTGAACTCTGCTTGTCGTTTCCACTGGTGGACTTTTATATTAGAAATCTTTTCTACATGGCCTTCTACAGTTAGTTTATACAGTGTCACGTAAGAATGTTTCTTTATAGAAGTTTGGTCGGAAGAGCATTTTTGTGCCAATCACTAGTGACCTCGTTAGCCAGTACCACATATTCTATGTTCATTCTAGAGTCTACAATCATGGGGTCCCGTAATTAATTACGGTTTTTGTTGTACAAAATATATTTTTGTGGATTTTAGCGGAAATTAAAACCTGTATGTAACACTCTCTTCCATGACCAAAAAAATTGAAGGAATCAATGAGAATCGCTTGCGGGGGCGTATAAAAAGGAGCAGCAACGACGTTTCTTCTTTCTTCCTCCGAATATTGGTCACAAGACTCTGCCTCTTTTTCATTGGTTCGTTACTATAGAAAGATGTGTTCACGTCTCAAAAATGTAGTCTTCACAACCAGGTCACATTTTATCGTCCTGCAAAAAGACTTGTGCAATTGTAAATTTCATGTACGGATATTTTAATATACCAACCACGATTTAACATTTCTTTTTTGTTTTATTTATCTGCTATAAATTGTTTTCCGCGTAACTCTCACTTAATGGTTCGGTCTTAATTAATAGTTGTGTCCAATCTCGCATAATTTGCTTTTCTCTTTTTCTCTCCAAATTTACTTTTTACGACTACTTAAAGGGAGCGGCACACAGTAACATGACGTGTCACTTTCAAGCAGCATGACCATGTCTTGTTTGGATGTAGTTCAGGCAGTTACCTTTTTAAAAGCTTTATTTAAAATACTCACATCATTCTCCATTCGTAGACGTAGTGGCATGTTGAAGGCAAGATAGTCTGACGAATCTCATACCTCTTTAGATTGTTCAAAGTTAGTGTTGTCCTTTTCTATTGACATGTTACACTTCTATGTGCTGTGTCGCTTCAGAACATTGACGATAATGGCTCTCCACAATTTCATATCTTTTATAGCTATTAATTATCTCGCTTTGTGTTATCTAGCTCACTAATTAGGTTATGCGTTGTTTTCTACTGTTCTTGCTTTCAGTTGTTCCTGTGAGTATCAAACTTTCCAAGCACACTTTCCTCATTATGTCCCCTAGAAATTGCAAATGTTTCTTTCTGATGTTTTCTTTTGTTTCCATTTTCTCTAAAACTTGGTCGTTGCACACACTTTCTATCCATAGTGTCAAAAGTATCCTTCTGTAGAATCACATTTCTGTTGCTTCAAGTCTCTTCATCTATGAGGAGATTGTCAAACGTTCACTGCCATATAGGAGGACTGATATTATATAACGATTAAGTACTTTTTTAACTAAGGAAATTTTTCTTTTTCTTGAAATTTTGCTTAGCTTTTGGAAGTCATATTTCGCTATGACAACGCGTTTTCAGATTTCAGTGTCGCACTTCCTGTCCCCTGTTAAAACACTTCCCAGATATTGAAATTGTTGTATTTGTATCTCCAATTTGTAATTTGCATGCCGTGCTATTCCTTTTCCTAAAAAAATCATGAATTCTTTTTTTCTTGCTTTTCTGCACCATCTCCTCCTCGTTTTCTCCTCCTCCTCCTCCTCCTCGTTTTCTCCTCCTCCTCCTCCTCGTTTTCTCCTCCTCCTCCTCCTCGTTTTCTCCTCCTCCTCCTCGTTTTCTCCTCCTCCTCCTCCTCGTTTTCTCCTCCTCCTCCTCCTCGTTTTCTCCTCCTCCTCCTCATTTTTTTTCCTCCTCCTCCTCCTCGTTTTCTCCTCCTCCTCGTTTCCTCCCTCCTCCTCGTTTTCTCTCCTCCTCGTTTTCTCCTCCCCTCGTTTCTCCTCCTCCTCCTCCTCCTCGTTTTCTCCTCCTCTTCTCCTCCTCCTCCTCATTTTCTCCTCCTCCTCCTCCCTCCTCCTCATTTTCTCCTCCTCCTCCTCGTTTTCTTTTCTTTTCTTTTTTCTCCTCGTTTTCTTTTCCTCCCCTCCTCCCTCGTTTTCTTTTTCTTTTCTTCTTTTCTTCTTCTTCTCTTCTTCTTCTTCTCCTTCTTCTCCTTCTCCTTCTTCTCCTTCTCCTTCTCCTTCTTCTCCTTCTCCTTCTCCTTCTTCTCCTTCTCCTTCTTCTCCTTCTCCTTCTCCTTCTTCTCCTTCTCCTCCTTCTCCTTCTCCT